>PVJH01002831.1:0-157493 GCA_004026705.1 Nesogale talazaci
GCGCACATACGCGTGTGTATGTGCCTCTCTGTGTTTGTCAGCACTGCATTACAAAACAGTGGGGGAAGGGAGGAGCTAGAGTATTCAAAATTGTTTATATTGATTTTAAATTAGATTATCTAAATGGAAAAGTGAAATGCATCATCAGTTTCCACCTTCAACAACATTTCACAGACACAGATAGGCAACATGAAATAAAAACTTCATTTAAAAAAATCATCATGAACTGTGATTCATTATTTCTTTAACAAGACAGATAAACCTATAGGAAAATAAAAATATATTTGACCATATCAAGTGAAAAAATTTAATGAAAAACACCTGAAAATGGCTAAAAAGTCGAATGATGGAAGGAAATGTTTATGACAATTATAATGAGAAAAGTATTTGCATGCCGACAGTGGTCTCTTAAAACCTACACATCTTTAAGGAAGGGACAAATAAGTAGCATCTTTCTCAAATGATAAAAATAGGCATTTCACAGATAAAGAAACATCTTTGACTCTCACATATTTTGAAAAGATGCTCAATCTCACCAGGAGAAAAAGTAAACACAAATGAAAGCCACACTGAGGCTCCATTTCCTACCAGCCTGACCGGTGAAAAGCATGACAATATCAATTGTCATTGTCTGAAAACCTGAAAGGGCATGGATCAATGAAACGTTCTCATATGTACGCTGTGAATAGCCATGTATATTGGCTTATCCAATTTTGAAAACCAATTTTCTGTTATCTGGTTAGGTTGATTATTTGCAAACCTTATGACTCAGCAATTTCACTCTTCCCCATCTTCCCTAAATATCCTGACAAATCTCTTGCACCAGGTTTAATGTATGAGAATATTTATAGCAACATGTTAAAGGCATTATAGTGAAAAATGAATGAATGATATTTATAAATATCACCATGCAAGAGTCAACTATGATGGCAAGTGAAAATGGACCATATAAGAGCAAGTCCGAGATGACTAGATTCTAGAGGACTTCATTTCTGGCAATCAAGGAATTAGGCAAACAAAAACTCAATGTTTTCTTTGGAATATATAAAATTGGTTAGATCTTAAGGAGCATCCATAATTTAGGTATAGCCAAAAAGAAAGTATATATGTAATACACATTGTATCAGATGGAGAAAATAGATGTAATGTTTGTCATAAAAGCTAAGCAAAAATATTTTTAAACAGAAAGGAAAAAACAGAAGTTACGAATGGGGTGAAATAATTCTGTGGTTAGAGGTGTCTAGGGGTATTTCTGGTAGAGATGTCTCCTGTAAAGAATTACAGTCTCAGAAACCCGGATAGGCAGTTTTTCCCGATACTGTTGAGTCCATGTAATTCAGACTCAGCTTATTAGGTGTGAGTTTGGTTTGGGTGTGACCTTTCTTTCCTTTGATGATTCGAAGGAGAAACAGTGGTAAAAGTTATATTGTTAGTGAACGGTTGAGGTGTTAGAAAGTACATATAATTTTTAACAGAGTTTGATAGAGATATTTTGTACATAAAGAGAGATGCGGAGTTTAAATAGGCTTGTTTTTGTTGAGACGTAAACATGCTCCTTCAAATTTACTGTTTTAAAATGGGTGATTCCATGAATTCTAGCATGCTCCTAAAGTTTTGCGTCCAACAACACTATGTAATTCTAGAAAAATTTCATCTAAAAAGAAACTCTATGCTCAGATTTGCAAAGTGTGAACTTTCACTAGGCCTGCATAATCTGTAGGCTGAACAGATTGTACAGGAAGCCAGACTATATGAAAGAGACCAACAGCAGCGAATAAAGACACATTAACAACCTATGATGTACAGCTAGCACATATACTCCTGATGAAGATAAAAACTGCCCCCTCCTCTGTGGATTATACCTCAGCAAGAAGAAAATGAAAACTGTATAGCTGTACCAATAAGCAAAATCGTAATAAGTAAATAATATATTGAAGGTGTCAAGAATTTTATTCTACTTGAATTCACAACCAACATCCTTGAAAGTAGCAGCCAAGAAATCATAGAATGTGTCAAATGGAACAAACTTGTTGTAAAAGTCCTCTTTGAAGTTCTCAAATTGAAGTTCTCAAATTGACCTGACCGAAGTCATGACCTTTTCACTCCTCTCACAAGCATGCAAAAGCTGGACAGTTCAAACAGAAGATAGAAGTATTGGTGCTCTTTATTGTGGTGCTGTAAAAGTATATCAGAAATGCCATGGACAGTCAGAAGAATGAACAAATAAGAAAAAAATGCAATGGGAAAAATCCATAAAAGTTAAAATAGCAAGACTTCACCTTGCCAACTTTGGCCTTGTCATTAAGAAAGACCAATCTAGAGAAAAGGACACTGTGTGTGGGAGAAGGTCAGCAAAATGAAGGAAAACCTGAATGAGAGATGCTTACACAATAGCCACAGGAGTGAGCTGAAGCAAGTTAAAGGTCATAGAAATGGTCCGAGACTGGACAGATTTTGTCATACATAACTCCACTCTGAATTGGAACTAACTTACCAGCATCTATCTAATAACACCATTGGCAAGCACCTCTGTGCTGGTTTATTTTATGTATCAATATGATTGATTATGGTGCCCAATCATTTGGTCAAGTACTAGTTTAGCTATTGCCATAAAGGTATTTTGTATATGTGATTAATATGTATCCTCAATAGGTTTTCAGAAAATGAGAGAATCTCAATAATGTAATGAACCATATCCAAACAATTGAAGGCCATAAGAAACCATGGACACTTCCCTGGAGAGATGAAATTCTGCCTCGAGATTGTAATCTAGAAATCTTATTTGAGTTTCAAGTGTGTTGGTTTGCCCTTAATGTTTTGGACCATAAAGCGATGCCATTTTTGAGTTTTCAGCCTGTTGGTGAGATGTACAAATTTCAGACTTGCCAGCCGTACAATAGCTTGAGGATATGTTATGTATACATACGCACATATATGTACTGCATATATATGTACAAAACCAAAAACAATCATAATTGGATCAGTAGACAAGGTAATGATAAATGGAGAAAAGATCAATAACTTGCTGAAGGATTACTTCGTGCTTGAATCCACAGACAATGCTCACAGAAATAGCTGTCAAGAAATCAAATTACATATTGCATTGGGAAATTGCACTGCCCGAGATCTCTTTAAAGTAGTTAAAAACCAGGATGTCCACTGAAGACTAATATCCTTACGTACCTTGCCCAACCATCCTATTTTCAGTGGTCTCATGTGCATATGAAAACTGGATAGTGAGTAAGAAAGACCAAAGAAGGATGATGGTGATGTTGACGAATATTGACAGTACGGTGGGCTGCCAGAAGAATCAACAAATTTTACTTGGAACAAGTACAAGCAGAATGCTCCCGAAAAAGGAGGACTGGGAGATGTGGGCTACCTTATAAAGAGAGTTTAGTCACTGGAAAAGAATGTCAAGCTTGGCGACGTCCAGAGTCAATCACAAAGAGCAAGAGTCTCAATGAAATGGACTGCCCTGGAGGGTGAACACGAAGCTCCAGACCAACCACGGTGGGGCTGGTGCAAGAAGAGCAGTGCCTCCTGCTGTTGTCCAGAGGGTTCACCAGGCATCCAAACTGACTCCGTGATGCCTAACAACCACTTTAATGACTCCTTGAATCACGGCAAGGAAGACATAAGATGATATTTTAAAATGCACCTTAAATAAGAGACTTGCAGGTATAGAAAGTTCAGGGTATTCATAACCTGACTCTCCTTTGACTCTCCAATTTGACTCTCCTTTGAAGATATTGATAAAAAAAATAGGTGATAAAATTGAAACCTTTCTGCCATCTGTAGCATTGAAAATTGTCACCATACTACAATCACATGCAAAACAGATACACACTAAAGTAATGTAATTTCCTATGCTGTGGGGTTAATTATAATTTATATATTTCCAACAGGACAGAGTAAAACTTCCCAATGTAATTTTCAAGTCTGTAATCTTTGTAGAAGTAGATTGTCAGATCTTTTCCCCACAGAATGATTTGTGTGTTCCAGTCAATGATCTGCTTCTGGAGGAGCTTCTGAGTACTCCCCACCCACCCCAAAGTTCCCTAAGGTAGTGCATTGTGACTTTGAATATTTTCTTTAATGCAGATGTCTTGATTAACAGATTTGAAAATAGGGTATGGTAGGTGATTTTATTTTCATGATCATATACCAATTAGCTGAAGTTCTCGTAGATATACTTGGTATACTATCAGAGGTTCTCATGTCATCTGATTTCTGAGAAACATATGTATCCATTTTCGACATGTCCTTTCGTGGTGCTTCCTTGCCACAATCGCCAAGGACACACTCACATGGCCAATGCTTCTTCAAGCTTCTGTCATGGACCTAGGCTCTTGTTTTCATTCCCTCAAAAAGCAGAATATGAAGTTTGACAAGACATTAAGGAGGATCTGGGGCAAGATTCAAATATATAACAAAGGAATTTACCACTGTTATTAGTCATCCTGAGGAATTAAGTCCAACCCAGTTTAGACTCGGCCTGAAAAGTCTGCCCAGGGTTTGTGTTCTTTCTTTGGCCAGGGAAACAGCTCAGCCTCCACGGCGAGAAGCTCCAAACATCTTGGTCTTTGCAATCCAGGCCTCAAAGGGTGAACAAGCATGGCCCACCGCATATATAATACTCCAGAATGATATTAAGGGGAAGCCTGTATATTTTTCCATTTTTTCTTACCTTTGTAGCTAATTTTTGAATAGTTCCTCCTGCTTTTAGAACATCTTTTAAACAAATCACAAAAATCTCACAGGTAAGTTCTGAAACTTGTATTCACTCCTTTCTGTTAAACTGCAAAATTTGCATTGTAAATTATCATTTTAAGTTCGAGGTGGATGTTTGAAAAAAGAAGGAGATATAATCAGGCTCCATGTGAGGCTAAGTTGTTACAAAGCTTAGCCTTTATCCTGCAGGCAGTGGAGAGGAATTAGAATGATGAAATTTGAGTTTCATCAAATAGATTTTGGTGTAAGTAAGATTTGGTGTAAATAGATTTTGTTCTATAAGTGAGACAGAGCTTCATGTGGTATTTTCAAAATTTTATATTATTTTCTTCTGGGCACATTAAGACTTAGAGACATAACAATAATAGCAAAAACAAAGAATACTTGAATTAACAGAGAATAATTATCATGTGCTTATTGTCTTTTGGGATACATGATATTGAGCAAGACTGAGATGTAGAACATATAAAATTCCATGACCAATCTGGCAAGACAGCTGAAATGTATTATTGGGTAATTCTTCATGATGTCGAAGATAATGTCTTCCATGAATGTATTATCTATGTGATCATAAATACCTGATGAGACTTGGCTGGGCATGGCAGACTAGGAAGCATCCTAGATAACAGATGTATGAGGTTTATTAATATAATGGACAGGATCTAACTTTGCTAAATTTTCTCATTTGATTATTGTTGACATTGTATTTCAAAATTCTGAAACCCCATTATCAAATTCCCTTTTAAATAATGGAGACATTTAAAATAGCAGAAATACATGACTTGGTCTACAATATTGTACAGTTAATTTCATTTATTCAAATTGGTCTTCCTTGAAGATTGAATGTCATAAAACATGCAACGAATCATGAAAAATGTTGGTAGAACTTCATCACTAAAGAGTAACTTTCATGGTGCTTCTCAGCTAATAGATTAGGAAACTTTCATGAGTTTCCATAGGTAATGTAAGGAGGTGTGTTCTTCAATGTATTTCTGAAGAGCAGCAATTATCACTAAGAAAGGGACTTAGATGATCTATTAATTACTTCAAGTTCAACATAACCCTTTTAATGAGAGGTGTAGGCTTAGCAAAGGGATTACCTAAGTATCAAAAATTTGACTGGAAAAATAACCATGGAAAATTACCAAAAGAGATGAGCTGGGTTTGTTTTTTGTTTTTTGCTTTTTTTTTTTTTTTTTGCTTTTTGTTTTCTAGCTCTAACATATCTCTGTTGTAAACAATTACAGTTACAAAGGTAAGTCAAAACTTATTCCTACAAAGCCATAGAAACAGTTGCTAAATAAAAACATTAAGTCAGAAGCAGTTGTTCCTCTTGATATATTTTCTACCTAGGTCTAAACATTTCTGAAGGTGGTCTTTTCATCTCTGTAACTGAAAATGGTGTGGAGGAGAGGACCATACCTGACCTCTGGTTTCCCTCTGGCCATGATGTCAAACAAGCATCCTTTTTCCCTCCTTCTTTACCCAATTCTGGCCCCAACCACTCTTCCATGACATTCTACTTCTACCCAGGTTGAATTTTTTGTTACAATGGCCACATAGAACTCACTGACAGCACTTACAAATGTGGGAATATATTAGGGGTGTGGAGGGGGTACCACAAGTCATGATCAGTAAAAAGGAAGGATACAGTCATTGGTTCACAGCAACACTTTTCCCCAGCCTGAGCTACATGATTGATCTCCACCTTTATGGGTTAGGAAGCCCTGCTCTCTCTGACTCCCTGTCTCTGACCTGCTCCTCTGTTCAACCTCTGGTCTTGGCCTGGATATTTTGTTCTGTACCATAGTATCTGTGCCACAATTTCTGCTACCACCAGTTGTATCATCTACCACTTCAGGCAGATATCTTAAATAAAAATTCTTCTCCCAATGGTCTTGGGATTTCTGCCGGTGTCTGAGATGGCTCTTATAAAGCGATGGTTTTTATGGAGATGTTCTATGTGATCTTTTACCAGACTTTGTCCATTAGGAAGCAAAGGGTATGACTTGGTTCGTACCCACTACAACGGTCAAGTCTAAATCCCACCATAACCCTGTCCATTAGTATACCAAAGCACTCCATCCAAAATGGTATTATATCTACAACATAGAGCCCAGAATTATATCATGCAAGAAATTATAGCCAGAAGGGCCATATTAATTGATTAAAGCTCAAAATAATTCTTTCCCAAAGAATTCTACACTGTTCTAAGTATGCCATGTAAAGATGGCAGTTCATCTAAGGCACTCAAATCTTGTTCCTTGAAAATATTATTTGAGTTTTGAGACCAAAACAGCCTCCGAAGGTTTAAGAGCAGGGCTGTGGGGTGAATGGGGTATAGTCTCCCAGGGAAATTCTTGTAGGACAGCCCTTGATAGCTTCAGCAATGAGCAGGGACATTGTTGTGCTAGTAAAACAAAAAATAAAACCTTGGTACAACTTCTCACTTCTCACTAAAGCCATTTTCAATTTTTATACAACATCTCTGTGTGCTTTGAGAAAATAAATCGATTACCCTTTTGGCACCCCAATTAAAGTAAGCAATCACTAGCCTGTTCTGAGCGAACCTCTGTGCCTTGAATTTAACAAGCTCAGCAGAACTCCTCCGAAGTCACTGCTTTGATAGAACATTTGGGGGGGGCATCACTGCCCCCTGGTGGTCGTGGGAGCTACTCAGCCTTGCTGCTGCTGGATTTGAGCAGCTAAGCCAGTGGGCTGCAGTCCCGCACTCAACCACTACGCCACCAGGGCTCAGCTCCTGATAGGACATTTTTAAGGCATCCTTGTAAGACTAAGGCAAGTATATTACTCAGAGGACTTGCCTGCAGCCACTCACTGATCACAGAGACATGTCTAAGAATGTTGTATTTGAAATAAGTCCATCAATGTATGATCGAGAAGTTTAGTAGCAATTCATTTTCACTTGCCTTGCAGTACTTCCTGCAAGTGATTTATATTCCCACTAGGATACTCCCTAGTTCAATGGTTTATTTTATTCTAGATTCTTAAAATTAACATTTCTCCGAGATATATCAATGAAATGGACATTAGAAGTAATATTTTCCAAAGTGCCAAATTATCATTTGCATTCTCTTTCCTGCAAATGATTCAAGTAATGTAGAAGTTTTGTTTTTCATATTTTTTTTGTTGTTGTTCTTTAGCATGGATCAGAATGAGGTTGGCATTTTAAAAAAGCAAAATTTATTCAAACTTAGCCCATGCATTTGTTGGTAAATTCAAAATGCCTAAGTCTATTAATCATTATTCAAGAGTAAGCAGAACCTTCAGTTGCAAAGAAAGCAATTCTTCATTTCTGCTCAGAATAGAAGCACAAAGCCTCCATTCACTAGGCTCCACACTTTCTTTAGACCCAATTAATACTCATACATTAATTCTCTCAGCTTTCCTCTGGGCTCCCTAAGTATCCTGTGATTTCTTCACCTACCAGATAAAAATTCTGTCCAGCCAAGATACTTTGTTAAATCTTTACCTGCTGTGTGAGGGCTTTTGGAGCTTCTTCTAAGAACTCTAGGCTAATGACTTGGTAATTATAAAATGACTTTTCCAATAAAGGGGGAAGTCAGTGATTTAAGCGTTCTTACTTTCTCTTGGTTGCATGGCCAGGTCAGCCCCAGCGCAGAAAGCAACTGGCTGTTCCAAGAGGTAGCAAGGGAAGGATGAGTTGCTACTGAGATGCTTTTAATTTTAAAATTGCATTTCATTGGGTGGGAAGGAGATTCAAATGTTTACCAACCTTGCCTTTGACCCTTGTCCCATATGTTTACTAGCCTTGTTTCCTTGCTAGTGATTCTAAGGCATGCATCAAGTTTCTTAATTTTTCCCTTTCCCTAAGCAAAATCAGTCAAGTGGAAACATTCATAAATTTTCAAATAACCCTGGATCCCAAGACAATTGCTTAAAAATTGTATGGGTCATGGCCATCTCATCTACCCTTCCCACCTTTGTCAGTGAGAAGAACAAGTGAATTTTCATCATTCCTAGCACAATTTAGCACAATTCTCTGATGCTCCACCATAGCGGAGAGTGGAACCCAGAGAACTCAAACTCTCAAAGAGAACCAACAAGCAAACCAATGCTTTAATCTGAAAGTGCGCTACAGCACAGTCTCGTGCACTTCGAACATGCGGCCAGCTTATAGCACACTGGTGTGTACCCAGGTAATCCACTTCTACTCCTTCAAGTGGTGCAAACTTTTCAAGATCAGGAACTCAGTCTCTGGCTCAAATTTGACTTTGCATACACGTTTGATGAGCTTGAGCACATGCTTCCGTTAGGAGTAAGGGTTAGTATTCTTCCTTGATTAGACCACCACTTAAGCAAGAGCTGAACTCTTTGTTTGGAGATCATCAGTGCATGCATATCCATATCCCTCATAAGTACTACCATACATCAGTGCTTGAGTTTTCTGCCTGCACAGATTCCAGATGATGCTACACCATGGTGGTTGCCACTGTTGATACCTTACACCTCACTAGTCTAAAAAGACCTAACAACTAGCCTGCTTTTAAATCGGTGTGGAAGATATCACTGGAAAGTTACACATGCAAGAGCAAAAGGTAGAGGAAATACATGCAAGGCACTGAATTCTGCTGGCTAACACGCATTACATTGCATCTGTATCAGGCACAGTTTTAAGCATGTTAAATCTATGAAATTATTAATACCTCACACAGGACTAATGCTGCAAATACCTCATGAAAGAGATACGATTTATAATACCACATTTTATAGATGAGAAAACTTAAACATGGAAAAATATCCATTGTAGGTCACAGATTCAGAATGATAATAAGAAAACAGCCATGCAAAAATTTGAGGGGAGATAATTCTAATAGGTGAACAATGATTTTTCCCCTTCTCTTAAGTTCTGTTTTAGATGAACGATGGGGAGGTCGAATATAAATTCATTTTAGTCTTGATATTAAAAATGAACAAATAAGTAATGCAAGTTCATTGCTTTTCCACAATTTCTGCTATGGGAATTCTAGTATTTTACTTGCTTTGCGATTTTATTCCCCAAAACTTTTAATATTTGTTGTGTAAAATGGTTCCAATGCAGTCAAACTGGATTTCTTGTGCAGTTGAATGCAAAAGACTAGTTTCCTTCTTAAAATGCCTCATCATAACAACAGTAAGAAAAAGGGAAGTTCGGAGAATAAGTTTTGAAATTTTATCATAGATCTGACTCGTTTCTACACCTTTGTCTCAAAAACCACATATTGTTTGAATTCAGAATCTTCTTTGATATATGTGTATCCATGCAACCTTTTAATACAAGTGAATTATTTGAATGTTTATGACCCCATTGTCTGTTTTTATTAATGATATCCCTTTAAAATGTTCACTGTTTTGAAGGTCAACATAGCCACATAGGTTACACTTGACAAAAATAAGGTTAGCTAAATTAGTTAATTAGGCTTATGTAAATGGTGAACCTTGTGATGATAATGTATTTTCAGATCATTGAATCCAGATATGCAGAAGCTTGATTTAAAATTTTATACATAGTGAAAGTAGGATGAGAAACAAAATCTTACATTTTCTCCCTTCAGATCAGTCTCTTCCCAGCTAGGCTAGCAGGCAAGTCCTTTCATTGATCCTTTGCTCAATCACCTCTACAACCCATTAGCCTATCGCATGCTCAGGCAATGTTATTTTTAAACACTTTAAAATAATTTTCTTAGGGACTTGTAAAACTCTTATCCTAATCCATACATTCATCCATTGTGTCAAGCATATTTGTATATTTGTTGTCATCATCATTCCCAAAACACATGCTTTCTACTTGAGCCTTTGGTATCAGTTTCTCATTTTCTCCTCCCTCCCTAACCTTCCCCCCTGAACTCTGCCTCCCTCATGAACCCTTGATAATTTATAAGTTTTTTGTTCATGTCTTACACTAACTGATGTCTCCCTTCACCCACTTTTCTGTTGTCCATTCTCCTGGGAGGGGGTTATATGTAAATAATTGTGGTCAGTTTCCCTGCATCCCCACCCCCACCCCCTTCCTCTCCTGCTATAGCTACTCGCATGATTGGTCCTGAGGGATTTATCTGTCCTGGATTTCCTGTGTTTCCAGTTCTTATCTGTACTAATGTCCTTCCTCTGGTGTAGCTGGATTTGTAAGGTAGAATTGGTATCATGATAGTGGGAAGAGAGAAAGCATACAAGAACTACAGGAAAGTTGAATGTTTCATAGTTGCTATACTGCACACTGACTGGCTTATTTCTTCCCCATGACCCTTCTGTAAGGGGATGTCCAGTTGCAAAGAGAGGGGTTTTGAGTCTCCACTCTGAACACCCCCTCATTTACAATTGTATGAGTTTTTTATTCTTTGTTGCTTGATCCCTGATACCTTCGATAACTTGTGATCACACAGGCTGGTGTGCTTCTTCCACGTGAGCTTTGTTGCTTCTCAGCTAGATGACTGCCTGTTTATCTTCAAGTCTTTAAGACCCCAGATGCTATATCTTTTGATAGCTGTGCACTATCAGCTTTCTTCACCACATTTGATTATGCACCCACTTTGTCCTCAGTGATCATGTTGGGAAGGTGAACATCATGGAATGCCAGTTTAATAGAACGAAGTGTTCTTGCTTTGAGGAAGTATTTGAGTAGATGTTCAATATCCATCTGCTACCTTAATACTTAACTTATACATATATCCACATAGATATATTGCTTTATTATCATATATAAATATATTAACATATGTAATAACTATATAGACAGGTATCTATAAATGCTCTTTGCCTCCTAGTTCTTTCTTCTATTTCTTTTTACTTTCCTCTTGTCCCACTATCATGCTCAGCCTTCATTTGGGTTTCAGTAATTCTTCTCAGTTACATTACCCTTAATCAAACCATACCAGGCATCATACACCCTCTTCGCCATCTATTTTAGATCAATTGTTGTCCCTTGTCCCATGTCCTTTCTCTGCTCCCTTCCCCCTTCTCCCATATTCTCCTGAAACTGTTGTTCTGTTGTTCTCTTCTCTGGCTTGTTTATGTGGCCTCTCTTATCTAGTTAGACCTGCAGAGATAATAATATGCACAAATAATAAGATAGAGTAAAACAAAGCAACAAAAAAATGGGTTGCCACCCCATTGCAGGTCTCAGCCTGAAGGAACTTAACTCTAACTTCCTATCAGAAAAACTAGCTCCTCAATTAGGTTTCCAAAGATATCCCACTCTGCAAGTTCTTCAGTCCTCAACTTTCCTCACTTCCTGCATGATCTTCCTCACCCATGATCTGCCACAGGATCTGGCCTGGCTTCTGCTGCTTTCACTCCTCTGTTATTCCTCTGCCACTCTGCCAATGCTAAAGATTTTGTCCCAAGACTGAGGAGGTTTGGATGTGCCCAGGTCAAAGGACACATTTTATTCCTAGTCTTTATCAGTAGTAGTGAGATTCTATTTCTGTATAATACAATAGCAAAAAATGGTTTACCATCTGTTAGCAATTACTCAAAACTGAATTAGAGAATCCTATCAGCATTTTCCCACAACTAACTTCTCTTCTGAGACCTTTCAGGAAGAGAGGAAACAAACTTACTCAGCTTGGCCCCTCTCAGTGTTTGATGGAAGACTAGCAATAGAAGAACCATATCAAGAAGATCACTTGCATCACCAGTAATTGATCAAAGGAGATTAAATAGACACTTCAATTATATGATGAATTTGAAAAATTCATAGAAAAATATAATCCAATTTTCTTCCTAAGATTTTGAAGCACCTTTGTATACAACATACATGGTAGTCCTAATGGCACTCCCAGGTGAAAATTGACTTCAAACCCATCAGTGGTTCTGGAAGAGGACAGGAAGATATCTGCTCCTACAAAGGTACAGACTTGGAAATAGGGTCTCTATGAGTCCAAATTGATTGATAGCAGTGGATTTTGTTTGTGTTTGTGATGTGATCTCATACTAGGATCATCAATCTAATTTTTTCAAGCAAGAAGTACAGCATAGTTCACAAGTGAAATTTGAGCTCACCCAACACATCAAATAGTTTTGTACTAATGGTTCAACTGATGGCAGCCCCATGCATCAAAGAGGGGGCAACTTCAATGTGGTTTTCAAAGATATTCTCTTTCTGAAGCAGACCTTTAGGATTTTCTTCCATGGCATCGCTGGGTAAGTTCAACCCCCCAGTCTTTGGGTTAGTAAACCAAAACCAACCTTAGCACACCATTGAGTCAATTATACAAACCATGTATACCATGCAACACACTTAATGTAGTGTATGTACATTCTTGATTTGGGGACATACACACTGAAATACTTGAAGATAAAAGCCTATTTTGTCTCTTTATATTTAAATATTAATTGAATATTGAAATATTCATAAAGTATTTAAATATTAATTATTGTGTGAATAAATGGTAGAGGGAAGGAGAGAGAAAGAGAAACTGTAAAGGAAAGAAGTAAAATATTATCATTTAAGGAATATGGGGTAAACGGGATTCACAAGTGTTTTGTAATTCTTTTGAGAATTTTTGTAAGTCTACAATTATTATTTAAAAAGTTTTTTATTGGATTAGAATTGGTGGAATGAGTCAATCCCATGATGTTTGTTATTATTAAATCACTCAATCAGACCAAACCCTGAGTCAATTCCAACTCATATAGACCTTATGTAATAGAATATAATTGTGCTCCTTGGTAAAATGGGTAACCCTTATTTATTGCCTCTTCTATGTGAGGAGTGTTTTGTGCAAATTCACATGAATAAACAGAAGGGCAAACATCCCAGCTTTCAGGAAACTTACTATCCAGTGGGAGAAGATAGATTTTTCTAACTGAATAAGGTGTTGAAGTAGATATGTATCATTAATATGGAAGGATAAAACTTAAAAAACTTCAAAACAAGAGCATTAGAGATATAGTCACTGGGATAGTTATAGAATAATATACCTTATTCCTCTGGTAGCTTGTCCACATTTTAGAGAACCATCTACTCTGTTCCTATTCTCCCTGTGACAAACCCTTAATCGTGCTGCAACTACAGTCATCTAGACAGCAAGGCAAATTACTAAGGCTCAAAAAGAAGTTCATTCTATTTCCACAAGTACAGATTTTTACCTATGTAAAAAGTAAGATTCACAGTATAATAAGATCTGAAAAAAAATACATACTGAGATTTGGTCAACTTTAAATAGGTTAGTGAAACTTCCAATTAGGTTATTTTATAAAGTCTATTGAGAGAAATAACCTAGATTTTCAACCTTTCAAAGACCTAAATACCCTCTTCTTCACCTTTACATTTCCAGAGTTGGTCTCTGCTTACATTTGGGGACTTTTAATCCTCTCAACAGGTAAGGTACACCTCCAGGCACAGGGACCCTCATCTTAAGAAGAAGGAAGTCTCACCATTACCGTTAGTTAGTTTATGTGACTCAGCATAAAGTTCAACCCTTACATTAAGGTTACATGCTGGATTAGTGGTTTGCCTTATTCTTAAACCTTGTACCTAATTCCTCTCCATGGAAATTTACTTAAAAAACAAAACACATCGCTGCCTGTGACTCAGACATTTTTATTGGCTCCATACTGATGTAACAGCATCCAGAAATAAGATTTATTTAGTATTTACTTAAGTCAGACTTTGGGCTAAGCCTTTTGTTCTCCATGGTATTAGTTTCCATTGAGTCATTTCTAACTCATAGTCAACCTTTGTACATCCTCACAATTGTTATGTTTGAGCCAATTATTGTAGCCACTGTGTTGATCCATCTTGTTGAGACGTCCTCATTTTTGTACTGACTCTCTGTCAATCATGTCCATCTCCAGGGACTATTCTCTCCAGATAGCAGGTCCAAAGTAAACGAGATCAAGTCTGGTCATGTTCCCTTCTAATGAGCACTCTGGCCGTTCTTCTTCCAAAACACTTTTTCCCCTCATTCTTTTGGCAGTCTATAGTATTTTAACATTCACTAATACCATAACTCAAAAGCATTGATTTTTTTTCTTGATCATCCTTATTCATAGTCTGCCTTTCATATGCATAAATGGTGATTGGAATTACCATGGACTTCATTAGGGGTATTTTATGTTTACTTTTTAACACTTTAAATAGATTTTCTGCAGCAATTTTTTTAATGCAATGTATCATTTGATTTCCTGACTTCTGTTCATATGCTTGTTAAATATCTTATTTGTTTTTAATTCTTGTAATAACTTTGTAGGTGATTTAAGAATTCTTGGTGATTCTTATGAAGCACAGACTTCTTAGATCACAACCTTCTGTGAAGGTGGGCTGAAACTCTGAAACTAATTTGTGAGACAATATTTTAATAACTAGCCAAAAATATCTTCTGAAGTCCTTAAAACCCAAAATTAGTTTAGCTTAATGAGTAAGAAGTTTCTGCTATAAACATTATATATTCTTAAGAACTAACTCTGCATGGTAAGAATAAGATGAAAGCTTGGTTAGACATTTCGCGCATCCCTTTACAACAGTGGTTCTCAAATTTCCTCATGCCATGACCCTTGAATGTAGTTCTTTATGTTGTGGTGACACCCCTCCCCCAACCATAAAGTTATTTTTGCTGCTACTTCACAGCTGTAATTTTGCTACTATTATGAATTGGGGCAACCCCTGTGAAAGAGTTTTTCGACCACCAAAGGGGTTGCAACTCCCGAGGTATTGCTGTCTACAAAAAAGACCTAAAACAGGGCTGAGCCCCGGTGGCGTAAGTGGTTGAGTGCGGAACTGCAGCCCGCAGGCTTGGCGGTTCAAATCCAGCGGCGGCTGGGTAGTGCCCACTATCACCAGAGGCAGTGATGCTCACACACACACAAAACAAACAAACAAACAAACAAAAAAGACCTAAAACAGATAGAGAAACAGACATACTAAGGGCACATTGAACATCAATAAAAGTACTGACCCTAGAGGGTACCAGAACTCACAGTGGTAACCCAATATTCTTCCTATGTCACCCTACACCCCTCCCCAAAGGTGGCAAGAAGAATGTGTCCTCCCGATCCCCACACCCCATTCTCTCCACTGCCTAGACATCTGCTAGGCCCCGATACACATGCATTGGCCCCTGGTGCTGGACTTCCCCAGCAGCTTGTGAAACATTTCTACATTTTGTATGGAATATTCCAGCCATTTCTGTCATTGGTGTTATTGAATCCTTTCCTATAGCCACAAGGCATTTCATTTGATTGTGCTTGTTGTTGTTTTCTTTATTTCTTGATTTTTATGTTTGTTTTATTTAATTTTTCCACTTTTTGTTATTTTCTCTGTCCAATTATTTTGGTTTGGTTTGGTTTCCTTTCTATTTTATTTTACCAATCTATTAGAAGTCAGTAGCCACCACCACATCTGTTGGCCCACCCACTGGGAAAATGCCACAAAGAGCTCTTGGTTAAGAGCAAACAGTCAACAATGCCTATTGGCCTTAATATCAGCAGCAATACAAGACTAAAGATCAGAAACCAATACCCATATTGCCACCTGTTTTCCTGTCCCACGAACAGTGGTTCAGTGTGGCAAGACTAGCAAGCAGTATAGCATGTCCACACTACCCACTCAGACGTGTGAAATAAAAACAAAGAAAACAAAAAATCAGGGTTAAACCAACCAATACTATCAACAAATAAATATAATCACACCATGATGTCTTCAAGACAATGGGCAACTTTCAATCATAAAAAGAAATGATACAAGATAGTTCAAGAAATTAGTCAAAGCATAGAAATGGAAACTCTTTTCCTGAGAACAAGTAAAGAATTATATTCAAAACTTTCTTCGCTGATGAAGAAAGATATTAAGAAAAAGAGATATGACAGAAAGAAAATCATAAGTAAAATCTTAGAAAACACAAAACTCTTTTTTTTTTTTTTTTTTTAGGCATCACTGCCCTCAGGTGGTGGGAGTAGGAGGCCCAGCCTTTGCTCCTGGGAGCGGGAATTGAACCTCCATCCCAGTGGGCCGCAGTCCCGTGCACAACCACTATGCCACCGGGGCTCAGCCCTGACAAAACTCTTAAAGAACTCTTGAAAAAATACAAAAGGAAAATGAGCAAGTAAATAGACAGAAATCATATCAAAACAACAAAGAAAAGCTAAAAGTTTAACACTAAACTGGACACCAATCTATTAGGAGAAATGGCAGAAAAGTGTGGAGATATGATTAAATTCTAACCTTTATGTGGGATGCCATATAATTTATGCAAGATTTGAAATTTAGAGCTAAAAGACACAATACAAACATATACCCACAGAGAATACACTGAATGATTTCTTAGCAGATAACTTTTCTAACATGACAAAAAATACGATGACATCTCTTCAAGAAGGTCAATGAAACCCAAATTGAGATTCACAAAAGAAAATCTCCTAGAGAGATTGCAAAGAAATAATTCCAAGAGAAACAGAGAGAAAATAAAATATGTCTTAGAGACACAAAGGAGAACCAACAAGACGGACTTTGATTTCTCAGCAGAAATCATGCAGGCAAGAAAGCAGAGTGAATGAAGTCAAAAGGAAATTTTATATCCAGTTATATACAATGACAAAAATGCCATGTCAACAAAAAGTCATAGACATAATAAAAATTTACATACCAAATAAAGCAACCCCCAAATGCATAAATCAGACATAAGCAGAATTGAAAAAGAAATGGACCACTCCCTAATAGTGGAGGCTTTAACACATCAGTTTAGATGAAGGACCAGATAACTAGAATGAAACTCATCAAAAATATGGAAGATATAGATAATAAAATAAAAACCTGACTTCATGGACACATGAAATTCATGGGTCCAAAGATTTAACATTGTGAAAATGTCAATGCTACCCAAAATAATATTTGGATATAATGCCATCCATACCCAGGATAAGCGCTATAAAAAAGAAAAAGACTTAAGTGCATTGTAGTTGATTACATAATATGGTATTTTTAGCAACAGATCTCCATTTTGTGATTCTTTTTAAAAAGCCTCTAACATTTATGGTTGTGATTACAGTATCATTTTGGAGTGAGTTATCTGTTATACTAATAAGGTAGGATTGAGGTGAGATATATTTTGAGTCCTTGCTTTAGATAATATGATGAAAATTGTAACCCTTGCTTTCGTTAAGGTATTGTCTGCAGATTAGTCATCATATTTGTTATCATTGTTTAAAGAAGACATAACTTCTGGTTTTTGGATATTCCCTTAATAGGAAAACTTTCAGATGTCTGCTTGATTGTGAAAAGCAGGAAACTGGTGTCACAGAATTGTCTGACACTGCGCATGGATTGAGAAGTGATTAGGGAGTGCTGTAATTAAATTTGTGCTATCATAAAGCAAGAACCACAATTCTATATAGTTCTCGATGTCAGTTTGAACTCACATTGCCTTATGCACAACAGAACAAAACCTACTAGGCCGTGTACTATGTTACTCTGGGTTGACTAGAAAAACAAATTCATAGAGACTCATGTATGTGTAATAATGTACTTTATATCTAAAAGCAATTGAATATTGAGAAAACATCCCAGTCCAGTCCAGAGCAAGGTGCTAAGCCTGATATTAGCCCATATGACCGATACCATTCTATAAATTCCTCTTTAGATTCATGCCATATATATAATGATGTTGAATGCAGGAAGGTCATAGGCAAGTGGGTGGAAAGTCTAGTTGATCCAGTGTTGGTGGAAGCATCACAGCACTGACAGGGGTCTCCAATGTGTCTCCTCCAGCTCCAGAGCTGTTGCTGCATCAGTGTAGCTCCATGTGGCTTGTCAACAGGAATGTCTCACAGGGAGACCAAGGAGAGAGAGAGAGAGAGAGAGAGAGAGAGAGAGAGACCCACCTTCAGGAAGGAAGAGAAAAGTTCCCAGAATCCTCAGGAGATCATTCCCACAGAGAGGCCTCATTGGCCATGACCTGGTTAACAGATTAGATTCCACGCTTTGCAAGACAAGAGATTCTGTAAATGCCACTTACATTATCCTCATTATCCTGTGTTTCCAAAGCTTGTTGCAGCCATTATATCAACCAATCTCATTGAGGAGCTTTTTCTTTGCCATTGACCCTCTACTAAGGATGAGGTCTTTTTCCAGGAATTGGTCTCTCCTGAATCATATTAAATGCATGAAATGAAGTCTTTCCATCCTCCCTGCTAAGGACTATCCTGGCTATACATCTTGCGAGACCAACTTGTTTATTTTTCTGGAGTCAATGGTACTTTTAATAGTTTTCATCAACACCATAATTCAAATGCATATTTTCTCCTATTTTTCTTGTTCATTTTCCAGCTTTCACATGCATAAGAAGTGACTGAAAATACCAACTTACCTTAGTAAGTTGGTTCCAACTTAGTAAGTTGTTCCAACTTACCTTAGTCCTCTAAAGTGACATATTTTTTGAATACTTTAAAGAGGTTCTATGCAACAGATTTGCCCCATGTAATATACTATGTTATTTATGGACTGTTCTTTCTATATATATATGGAGTATGCATTTGAGCAAAAGAAAATATTGAATATTTCAAGTTTGCTAATCAAAACAATGAGATATCATTTTTTTATAATTATAATACACTGCTGGTGAGATTGTGAAATGGTACAACTATTGTGAAAAATCGTATGATGCTTCCTTAAAGAATTGTAAATAAAAATAGTATGTTGTCCAGAAATCCCATTACTAAGGATAGATCCTGGAGCCACAAGAATAAGTATATCCATATATATATATATATATTCATCATAGTATTATTCAAAATGACAAAAATATGGACACAACCTGAGGGTCCATGGAATGAATGGATGGATATACAAGCAGTGACCATACAGTGAAAGACAATAAAACATTCAAGAAAAATGATGAGTCTAGTAAACAATTCATAATACAGATGCTCCTGGAGAGTTGACTGCTGAGGAAAATAAGCCAGTCACAAAAGAAAACTATGAATGATGTCACTGTTAGAAAATGTCAAGAAAGGGTAGCATTTATTGATATTTACCACGAGGGAAAGGAGTGAAAAAAATTATGAACTAAAGTGTGAACACATATTAATTCGTGTTAAGGATAAGGCAATGTACCATATGGAAAAAGTCAGGGCAACACGATCAAGACAAAGGAAGGTCTTGAGAGAGAACCAGCGTACAAGACCATAAGAGCACACGCTGCTATATAAGCAATCCGGCAATAGCATTGAACTGAAATTGTAGATCGATTTGCAATCTAAACAGATATAGGAAAATGAGATACTCATTATTACATATCTATTCAGCAGAAGATACTGCTACATATGTATTTGTATATACTTCAAACATATTCATGCATACAGCAGAGCACACGGGATAATATAGTAAAAATTTCTAAGCCATAGCCAAAATAGTCTAAGGAAAAAGTCCTTGAATGTATGGGTCTAGTGCCATGGTTTCTGGGGACGTCTAAAAATGTTCACATAGCAAAATCTACAGAGACAATGTTCTGCATCAGGCATGTGAGGCATGTCAGCCTCTGGGTCTGTGAATCTTCAACATGAGCTAATATCACGTCTCACTAAAGAGAATCAGTTCTGGCCATAACATTCCAAAACACCTAACTGCCATCAAGCAATTCCGACTCAGAGGATCTTGTCTGGCAAGGTAAAACTGTCCCTGTGGATTTCTGAGATTGTAATTCCTTATGGATGTAGAAAGCCTCACTTTTCTCTAACTGAATGGTGGGTGGTTTTAGACTACTGACCTTGTGAATAACAGCCCAACACATAAGCATTACACTATCAGTGCTCCCACCCATCACTTTCAGGGTGAGTTAATTAAATGTTTAACCAGAACTTCAAAAGTCAGGAAGGGCTAGGAAAAAAAAGGGGTGGAAATTTGAAACCAGGGAAGAAGTAAGAAGAGTTCTGTTAAATTAAGAGTATTAGCATGAAAAAAAAAGAAGTACACGTTTTTGAATGGATAGCTAATTTGTTCGGTGAACTAATTAAGCTATAATACGATGTTTATATAGACATAGATACATAAAAGCACTTTATTGATAAACTTTTTGTCATTTTCTCAACATCTATATGAGGTCAAAAGTCAAGCTGATAAATCAATATATTTATATATTATATATACATATGTGTGTGTGTGTGTATGCTACCTTGATAACAGCAGCTGGAAATATTAAATAGAAACTTGCTGAGCAGTAAATTTATTAATGGAACTAGAACAACTTAGAAAATATTGAGAAGGTTATCACAACTCGAAGGACGTCATTGATGTCACTTAGCGACTCACGAAGGACTGGGGCATGTTTTGCCGTGTAGATTCCCAACAACTGTGACAACAAAAAGGAATACTTGGCTACAAAAATGCTTTTCAGCTAGTTGCTCCTACTCACCCACCAGCCAGGTGTCAACAGACTTCATTAAGAAACAGTGAATCAAAAAAAAAAAAAAAAAAGAAAGAAAGAGTGAATCATTCCAGAGAAAGTAGCTTTGGCGCCAGAAAGACAGACACCTTTCAGAGAAGGAGTTAAAGCACTTCTTGTGGGAGAGTGCGCACCTCAAAAATCCTCCTTGGTATTCCTCATATCCTCCTTAATTTAAAGTTCCCTCCTTGGAAGAAGGCACCAAAATCTGCCTTAAGGAGTGTTGTTTGAATTGACCCAGGATCCCTAGGAAGGTGTGTGAGAGAGTGGGAGTGGGAGTGGGGTAAAAGTGAGGGGAGTCTGATTCACTCTGGCCAGCTGAAAAATCATGAAAGTCATCCTTGAATACTCTCTATGTATAGTACATCCATTCAACATATTCCATCCTAGCAACTGCACCATAAGTGAGTGTCTACATTATGTTAGCTAATGGTGAAATGATTTCATGAGTTATACATATAGTTCCATTTTCAATCCATAGTTTCACTATTTCAGCTCTCTGATCATATTGCCTCCCTTTAAAGGACTATGTTAAAAATCTACATATTATGATTAATTTTCACAGATTTCACTATTTTTTTATCTAGTATTTTTCTACTGGTGGATAAACTCATAAGATGATGTGAAAATATACAAACCAAAATGTGGTATTGTCCCATAATAGTGAAACATATTACAGACCATCATAAAAATCATAACCAATTTATAGATATATTTCACTGAAATTGTATATATTTCCTATATATAGTTCAGTGAAATTACTTGCAGAGATAGCATAATGGAAATAACATTTGAGCCTAGGTAAAAATATATGATCCTAGGACTGAGCCCCTGTGGCATAAGTGGTTGAGTGCGGGACTGCGCCCCACGGGCTTGGTGGTTCAAATCCAGCAGCGGCTTTCAGGAGTAGCACTGGGTAGTGCCCACGACCATCAGAGGTAGTGATGCCCATAAAATATGTGTATATATATATATATATATGATCCTGTTCCTGACATAAACACCAGGCTGGTACTATGGGTTCAACATCTGGCTGTAAGTGATAAGGCTGGCAGTTCAAGACCATCTTTCTGTCAGAATTTGGCTTTAGTACTTGGCATAAAGTAAATATCATAGAAATAGCACCCCTTTTTACTATGATGAAGTAGGTATAACAGGAGAGAATAAGAGCATCATGGCCAAGGTGCTTCAAACAGTTCATGGGAAAATGGAATGAAAAGAAAATGGAACATTTCCACAACCCTTTTGAAGTTCCCGTGCACTTGCTTAGTGGAGTATGCTCACTTGAAAAGGGGCAATGTTGATGTTCCAATGGGACAAGTCTCCTTAAACAGTCAGAGCTCACACTCTATCTAATGGCCTAAGCCACCTCATCGAGTCTGCAAGATCAGAATAGCAAGAGCCCATAGAAGCTTGGTCTAAAGCTACCATTAGAATCCATTTTGTTCACATCTCTGTTTTCCCTTGGCACCTCACTCAAAATTTCCCTCCTCTGCCCATCACCCTGCTGCCCCATGTAAACACCAGGTGAGATTTTGTCACTCTCAAATCTCCTGACTTCACCCTCCTTTGTCTTTTAAATTGGAGACATACAACTCTTAACACAATCCATACATGCATCCATGTGTTAAGCACATTTGTACATTTGCTGCCTTCATCATTCTCAAAACAATTGCTTTCTACTTGAAACCTTGATATCAGCTCCTCATGTTCCACTCCTTGTTTCTCCTCCCTCATGAAACCTTGATATTTTATAAATCATTATTATTTTGTCATATCTTACACTTTCCTGTGTCTACCTTCACTCACTTTTCTATTGTCCAACATCCCCCAGGGAGGAGGTTATATGTAAATCCTTGTAATCAGTCCCCCTATTCTACCCCACACTCCCAGTATCGCCACTCTCAGCACTGGTCTCAGAAGGCATCATCTGTCCTAGATGCTGTGTGTTTCCAGTTCCTATCTGTACCAGTGTACATTCCTTGGTCTAGCTGGATTTGTAAGGTAGAATTGGAATAATGATAGTAGGGTGGTAGGAAGCCTTTAGGAACTAGAAGAAACTTGTATGCTTCATCATTGCTACCCCACACCCTGACTGCCTCGTTACCTACAAATGGGCTTTGAGTCTCCAATTTAAACTCCCCCTCATGCATGATGATATGATTTTCTTTTGTTCTTTGATGCCTGATATCTGATCCCATCTACACCTCGTGCTCACACGGGCTGGTGTGCATCTTCCACGTGGGCTTTGTTGCTTCTGAGTTAGATGGCCGCTTATTTATCTTCCAGTCTTTAAGACCCCAGATGCTATACCTTTTAATAGCCAGGCAACATCAGCTTTCTTCACCGCATTAATTTATGCACCCATGTCAGCAATTGTATTGAAAAGGAATGCCAGTTTAATGGACAAAATATTCTTGTTTTAAGGGAGTATTTAGTGGAAGCCCAATGTCTATCTGCTATCTTAATACTGTAAGTAAACATATAAATACTTAATACTATAAATAAACCTCTAAATATATGCACATAGATTTATATTCCCATCATCATATATAGATATATTTATATATGTATGTTTTTATTTAGACTTCTATAAATACGCTTTGCTTCCTAGTTCTTTCCTCTATTTCCTTTCACTTTACTCTGTCCCACTATCATGCTCAGCCTTCATTTGGGTTTCAGTAATTCCTCTCAGTTATCTTACCCTTGATCAAGCCCTACCAGGTTTCCTACATCCTCCTCACCATCGATTTTGGATAACTCGTTTTTTCTTAGTCCCTAGGTTTGTTAACACCTCTTCTTTTCCCACCACCTTCCCCTCTCCCATGTCCTGCCAGAACCATGGGTCTCGTTGTTTTCTCCTCCAGATAGCTTATCCACCCTATCTTATCTAGATAGATCTGGGGAAATAATAACATGCCCTCAAACAAGACAGAGCAGTACAGCGCTTGCCTCAAATACCTTGCCATAAGCAATCTGGGTGTCAAGGCATCTGTTAGCTGTCCATTATTGCATGTCCCACATGCTTTATCTATATGAAGACCTGCACTCCTTCTTTATGCTGACACTCATAGTTGCATTTTCTTTCTATCACTAAGACATGCAAGGCTGTCTATAGACCTTCGATTTCCATTTCTTTCTATAGATGGCTAATTTCTGTTCTGAAGTCCATAACGTTGATGAACTCTTGGCTGACTATGATCATGACTCATTGGCTGCTTTCCTCCTGCAGCACAAATATTAAAGTCTGAGAGAACAGTAAGTGATAAAAGTATTTACATCCCCGATAGCTGAGTAAGGGGGTGCCCTGCTGTGTGCAGATCACTGACATAGGCATTCAGCAATGTATTAGTTTCCTCTTGGTGTTGTGACTATAACAAATGGTCATACACGAAGTGGCCTAAAGCGAGACAAATGTACTATTTTGGAGTTCTATTGCTCCCACTGTTGGGTGCTACAGAGTGGACTCTGACTCAGAGGGACCCGCAGGATGAAGGGAAACCCTGCCCAGCGCAATGCTGGGCTCAGAATGGTTCTTAGGTTTGAGTTCATTGCTGCAGCCATTGTGTCTCTCTATTTTCTCCGGGATCTGCCTCTGTCTCTCTGTCCCTCCGCTTTACCAGGCCTCCACCAAGGACTGACAACATACTCACAATACTGGAGACAGAGTATCAATATAGTTGCCTCTAAGGAGGATTCTGGATGTGCTTTCTCCAGGATCAATTTCTTTGTTCTTTTCGCAGCCCTGGCATTTTCAGTATTTTTCACCAGCACCCTCTTTCAAATGTACTGGCTCTCCTTAAATCTTCCTTATTTAATGTCTAGCTTCCACATACATATAAGGCCATTCAAAACTGCCTGACTCACATTAACCCACCCAGGAGCACCCTTGCTTTACCACACCTACGGAGTTCTTGTGCTGCCCACCTCTCACATGCAGCGCATCATTTGATCTCTTGACTGCCCTTTCCGTGAGCAGGAGTTGGGAACCCAAGAAAGATTACATCCTTGATGACTTCAGTCTTTTCCCAGTTTATTGTGATGTTGCTGATCTGCACTCCTTGATCTTTGTTAGCAAGCCTGTGATGCCCTCCTCACTTTCCGCAAGCAAGGTTGTGTCTCTTTGTACATCGAAGGTGGTTCATAAGCCTCCCTCAAATCCTGTGCCCACATTCTTGTGCACCTGTCCACTTTCTCAGATTGTTTCCTCAGCAAACTTTAGACGTATGAAACATCAAGGAATGAAACAATGATTAAACATTTTTGTGTTATTTTAGTTGTTCTGGGGGTTAGCAATTGGCAATAAGCATGGCACAACTTTTCAAGGATGTATGGAGTAGCCTATTTTATTTCTTTCATTTTCAAACATCTAAAGGCTGTCACCGGCCTTGGTTCGTGGCCCCACATCACTCCGACCTCTGTTTCCGTTCCCTCTGAAGCTAATGCTCAGGCCTCTCTCTCTCATAAAGGGTCATTCAGCCCATTGTTAGAGCCACAAAGGACCCGCCTAGAGAACTTAGGGCAATCTCTTTTCTTTGAGGTCCTTAATCACATCTCCAAAACTCTTTTGTACCATAAAGTAAAATATTAGCACATTCCAAGGATTGGGAAGTGAATATCTTTGGAGAGCCATTCTTCAAGCTGCAGCAGTCAGGGAGAAGGAAACATGTGAAGCATTAAACTAATATGAAGATAATGAATGACACACACCACGAGTGCAGGTTGCATTAACACTTCACTGTAATAACACTATAGGGTAGCAGTAGAAAGGCATTATTGGTGAAATATAAACTGCAATATGTAAGGTTATTGGACTGGGCTTGCACAAATCACATTAGAGAAGCTAATTTATTATCCCTAACTTGAGCTTCTTTGATAACTTTGATGACAGAAATAGGTCTGGTAGTGTCTGAGTGATGACTCGTGCATCATCAGTGTTATAAACTAAAGAGCATAGGCGTGTAAAAATCACAGTCAGATAAGCACAGATACATATACACATGCATATAAACATGTCTCCACATGTTTATATATACAAACCCACATTCTTTTGATATGAATGCCCTTTTGTATTGCTTGCATAAAACCATATAGTTGCAGACTTGGAAGTGTTCCCATGCATCCCACCTACCTGCACGTCTCACATCTTCCCTGCCCCAGATTTAGCAGCACGTTGTCCGGTGAATAAAACTGCCATATCACAGACAGTGCTACGTCATCGGGAAGGGTGGACTTTCAAACTTGCTTTAGTGCTCCAATGTGTATTATTGAAAGCAATTAGCACATATGCATGTAAAGCTTACGTCCACCTTTAGGGGTTATGACCAATAAGGGGCAGATGTGCTGTTTTAAAAAGGAATATGACATATAAATTTACCTGAAACAAGGATTCCCTACCAAAAGGGCAGGCTAATCTTACTAATGACTGATTATTCCGTGTATAATAAGAAAGGAAATAAAAGCATTTTTATAAAATGTATCAAATCCTAAGAGTACTGTTAAACTCATTAAAGAAAAAAATGAAGTTAGAGAAACTGGTCTTATTTTTTTCCCCACTCCCAGTAGAGTTCATTTCTTCTTCAACAACTAAGCCAAGGTCACATTTAACTCACTTCAATTTCACCCAGTGCACAAGCTAATGTCAATAGTACAGCTGCCATGCAGAGCTAAAGACTGATGGTTAGACAAAGCCATTTACACAAGGCTGGGTCTTTCATCTTCTCTCAGCCAGTGACATAAGAAAGCACTGAGGTTATTCTCAACTAGAGATGAAAACTGGCATATTAGAAAGAATGTTATTCTCCTTAGCTGTCACACAAAGGATCTGAAGAAATGTAGAATTTTTCCCTGCCCCCCCTCCCTCTGGTCATCTGGGGAGATCACAAAGTGACTCTAATAGCCTTCACTCTGAAATTTTCACATGGTTTAAGTGATTGCCAAGTCTGATATTTTCCATTTACACTTCATTGCCATCAGAAAAAGAAAAAAAATCAATATACCTACCTACTCAAGTGTGTCACAGGATGAGCTTATAAAAGAAGACATCAGTCTTTTTAGGGCATGAAAAATATACTTATTCAAATATATCTTATTTAAAATGACATAAATTGCAGTGGTTAGTCAAGATTCGATTTCCTCTAAAATATAAGATTTAAAATATTCCTTCACTTGCAGGAATCAGAATCCTTCAAATTGTTGATATATACAGACATACTTGTTTTCTGATGTAAGTCATTCTGACTGTACTTTATTTCTGTGCATTAGTGACTACAGTTATTAATTTCGCAGAAACTAAAGCATCGGACTTTATGAGATGCTACAGAGTGGTAGATTTGTTTATCTGTTTGTTTCCCATCCTAGCAAACAGTTCCGTTTTCAGTCTTACAGTTCTGTCGCATGGCTTCTTGCACTTTTAGCAGTATGCCCTAGGGGGGAAAATAATAAAGATGTAGCTATATATTATTCTAATACGATTGTACATTAAGATTCTATTCTGTCCTAACTTATTTTAACTATTAAATTTCTTTATGCAGAATAGGTGTAATGAGTTCGGTGTATCATTTCAAATGCTTTTCTTAAAATCCAAGGCAATTTTAACTGTCAAAGGAACATCTATGTCAGACTGGTCTTTCAATGAAAACAAGTCTCTTGTCAAGTTTAAGTGCAAGGACTGCATGTTAGATGCACGTCCTGTGTTGTGGATATTTGTATTTCTCGTGTTTCAGTCACTCTCCTTCTGAAGTCTGGTACACATGGAAAATTACTGTTGGCTATGTCCCATATTTTCTGGGGCAATTCACTGCCTGGCTGTCTTCCTCAGAGCAAGACCTCATTGTGTGTGTATAGCATCATTGTAGCAGAAAACCTGGAGACCCACACAGCGCTTTCAAGTTTGGACACACTACTCAAATGCCACTGGGCAAGGAGTTCTGGAAGGGTGATTTAACCTTCACCTTCATACTATTAAGTGGCAACTGGTAGGCTGACGAGGTTTTCTATTTGTTTATCTCTGCTCCTTCATTCCTGCCTCCCAGGGAGGATGGTGAGACAAAGGTGTGGGAGGTGGCAGAGAATGAAGGAAGAAAACTCCCTGTCTCCGGACGCCTCTGGGCCTCAGTTCCCCATGTGGCAATGCAACACACTAACAATTTGAGTTACTGGGCCGTCCCCCACAGTTACAAGTATTTCAAGGTCAATTTATCAATTTAACAGCTTCATCTTCTTAATCACTAAACTTCTGTCTCTTTGAGCTTGTGCTGAAAGACTGTGGCTGCTAATTAAAACGGAGCTTTACTAGCAAGTACACAAATTAGATCCTGTCAGTAAGTTTATTCTAACTATTGGTCATTTCTAAATGCCTTTTTAATCCCCTAATTTTTACATTAAAATTCAAAAGCCTAACAATCTTAATCACCCCTACATCAAATTCATCATTAAGAACAGGAAGCCAGATGGTATAATTTTGATTTACCGGACTTCAGCGTGAATTAATGTACTGAGTGCCGATAATGAATACATCAAACCTGATATTGCAGAAACCTATGAATCTGGCATGTTAAATTAATAACACACTCTGCACAATGAAAGCGTGTAAGCTCATATAAAACTGAGGAGTAATGGGCCCTTTTATTTTAAATGGTCTTTATTAGCCTTCAGTTTTGAATCTGAAGAAAAAGATGAGTGTTTTGTTTAGTGGCACACTTCTCCAGTGTGAAACAAGCCCCCCCCCCACAATGTAATACAGCATGACCAAATTTAGTATAATTAATAAGGAAGCTGATCTTGAGGAATTTGTTGGAAGGGTTCTCCAAAGAGTTGCCAGTTCTGGGTTTATTTGGAGGAATCGTATATATTAAAGGAGGTTGGGAGATTTCTGTAAATTATTATGCCCTGTAAAATATTACTGTTTTCTGACAACTGGACCTATCGTGTACAATATGCTTGCCTGGAAACCACTTTGTAGATAACACTTTGAAGCAGACATGTACAATGTTTTCTCCCTTATTGTTCATGACTGCAAAAGGTGTATTGGTATAAGCTTTTATATCCAGAAATGAAATCGAAGCCACCTCCAGTCATGCAAGTCACGTGTGGAAGAGAATGCTCATGAGGGGTCATCACAAAGTGTCGCTCCCTACAGAGAACCTATCTGTATCAAAGTAAGGCAAAGCTACTTCTTCACGATAATGTTTATTAATGCCTAAATTTATTTATGTTTCCCTTAGAGACATAGTTTTTGTTGTTGTTACTGTGGCTGTCACAGATTTTTATTAAGGACCCTCAGCATGTGAAATAAAATATACTCACCAAGAAAGAAATTTCTGAAATAGAACAGAAAAATATACTTTTCCGAGCAAGTCAGAGATTGCCTAACGTAGCATCCTGTGTTAGAATAAGATAGATCTGCATGTATATCTCTCTCTGTGCACATATTATTTGCATCCAAATTTCCTAGAATGCAGAATTTGTGGAATCAAATTGTGATTGTTCTATGAGAGAGCTTGGCTGTCTTTCATCCCCCAGCAGCAAGATTACAAATCAGCTGTCCAATAGGAGTCTGGAAATGGCCCTGTGCAATATGCTTTGTAAATGAAGTCTTTTAAACGCTTGGAGTGGTTCTGCCTCATATTCCTAATACATATCAATATAAAATGCAGAGGTCCCGAAATGTGGAGGGGAACAATCTTTGCTTTTGACTCCACACTATCTATAATGGTACTTGAAGAGGTATTTGCCTGTCTTAATTTTAAAGTGCTGATAGGGGACCAAAACCCTGCAGGTTAACAAGGCGAGCTGCTTTTTGAGCACCCGGACCTCCGTTTTTCACAGCCGTGTGGGCCCACCAAATATTTCAACTGCCTGACTTGGAAATGAAGGCAGTGCCACAAATAGGATAATGCCCCCCGAAATGGCACAGACCTTACACTAAGTGCTATTTTCTCGATAACATTGCTCATTGGTTCAATCTAAACTCACACTTGTAAGACAGTATAGAGGATAATTTGTATCTCTTAGAGCTACGGTGCAAAGATTTATTGCAGAGAAGGGGAGGGCTGCATTACTGCTTTATCTTAAGGGTAGGGAAAATAAAAGCACTTTGGGGGCTGCTGGTATTTATTTTTGTGACTTGGCCTTCAAAGCGCGTGCGTTTTTAGAAATAAAGATTAGGCTTTTAAGAAGTATACCTTTAAACCTTACATCAATTTGAATGGAATAAGTTGGTTATTTCTGGCTGAAAATTTTTCTCACCCTTAAATCTCTTTAACTGAAGCTCATTTGACAAACCTATTATAAAATGAATAAATGCAGCCCTGTGTGATTTGTCCACTGTCAACATGTTAACACACTTTATTTGAAAGTAGATTGATGGAGGGTGGCTGAAGGAGTTTACCCTCCTGAGTTAAAGAATAGAAAACCCTTTTTTCTTAGTTTTATGCCCCCCCCCCTTTTTCTTAGAAGTTCACAAGAGTAGATATACAATTATCCTCCACTTGCTGATGCAAAGGAACAGAGCATTTAGTTTCTTGTCACTGTCTCTGAAATTCCTAAAGGTACAATTAGCATTTCATTTGACATAATGTTGAAAGGTTCATAGATTGATCTTCCCTAAAATGCAGCAAGAATTTTTTGAAATGCAAATTTTGACATTTATTAACTTTTATTCCAGATCTGTTTATAGACTGTAAAACTGTGCATACATTTAACTCGAAGAAGCTAAAAGGACAATGTTTAGGTGGATACTCTGTGTTATAATAAAAGTCTATTTTATTGTTTCAACAATGAAATTTTTATTATCAGAGATTTATGATATCAGCACAGCAGTTTTTACTGCATGATTCACAGTGTTTTTATAGATGTATATTCAACAAAACAAGGAGAGAAATTGTACTGCGGTGCTCGCTCTCTCAGGAGTGCATTTCCCCATTGAAATAATGTCAGCAGTTTTCCACCTTCAAAGCCCGATGTTTTCAAATCAATTAACAATTCTAATTGTGCAGGCTCCGTTGCTCACTTAGCTTGGCAAACGGGACAGGAAACATTATTTCCTTTCTTCGCCTAAAATGAAGACTTTAATCTTCTGAACCATACTTAACATATAAAACACACACACACACACACACACACACACACCACAGAAAAGTTAAGAGAGTTTGAAACTCCATCTTCCTAGCTTCTTGTTGTCTTTGGCTTGCTGTCTGTGTGACCACAATTCGCTCTGCAGGCTGCCTATAAGCTTTTCCATCTAGGTGAGGGCAAGCCATCTTCAGCTTCATTAAGGCTTGCTTTCTTGGCTTTGTTTTTTTCCCCCTCTAATCAGATATTTATCTAGCCCAGCAGTTGTAAGAGTTATTACTTTTTCTGAGGTAGCAAACGCAACATTGTGTCTGACCTGAGTCGTGACACTCACATGAAGACCTGTATCAGCGAGTTAGAAACAGCTGACACGGGAGCCTGGTGAAACCAGCTTTGCTGTTTCACTGAAAGACCCAATGTCATTTCCACTTAAAAAAATTTTTTTTTTATTAGGATTAAAGGGCAGCTTTGGAAGATATTAGACCATGTGGTTCATAAAGCAAGGAGCATATGAAATCTTTGAAGATGTTTTTAAATGTGTACAGTTTAACCTTTCCATTTTTACAAATGCATATGAATCATAGCTCATAGTGTCGCACTATATTTATAAAATATATAACACGAATGCTGTCATTAGGGACTTCGGTGTTGAAGGGGGGATGAAAGAGAGGGGTGGCTTCATTGTGCTTTCAATTGCTTCTTAGGTGGTTTGAAAAGTCCACTTTTACAAAGACGGGTTGCATTCTCGAATGAGCCTAAGGACGCCCCCAAAACAAATCTTTTCCTTGTTTACTTTCTTTCTTTGGGACTCCCGTCTTTCAGACCAGTCTCAGGGTAAGCGATTGCCCCAGAAGCATGCTGTTTTGAAAGGACATGGCTGCTATTTCTATACCAGGAGAAACTCAGAAATGGCTGATCATCTTTGCTTACACATTTTGTCATTGCAAGTAAACATTTACGTTGCTGAGTTCCCCGAACAAAAATTAAAATATACACTTTGTCTATCATGAAGATGGAGTCTGTGGGGAAACTGTGCATAAAGCAGACCAACCTGTTCTCGCAGTACGAGCCCTGCTGCTGATTGAAAATTCTCAGGGCATGTTTTCCGGGGGCGGGGGTTTAACCCAGGAAGGCCGGCATCACCTTTGGGTCAAGTGGTGTCCAAAGGTGGGGAATGTGGGCCTTGCTCGTTGGTAACGCCCCGGGGGCGTGAGTCCTAGAGAATCTCAGGCAGTTTTGTCTGTTCGCAGAGGTATGTGAAGTGATCCAATCTCCTGACAGCCTTACTGCTAAGAGGAAGCTTTTCCTTTTCCTGGCCAAAGGAGGACCGCCTCCTCTCCCTGTTGTTGCGTTCCCATAGCACTTTTTAAAAGTCACTTTAATAATTGTACTTCTCGCTTTCCACTGCCGATGACTCTGTTCTGTTCATTAGATCCCTGGTTGCGCTGCGATGGCCCTTTGAGGAGACAGACTATATTCTGTCCCACTAAGTGCTTTGCTTCGCATCAGGTGGTGTGCACAGGGTGGGATGCGTGTTTCCTGGCCGCGGGTCGCAGCAGCAGAGGGAGGCAGGGCTCCTCCTCCCCCGGCGTCACTGACGTTCAGGGTGAGATAATTCTTGGTGGTGGGGCTGCCCTGTGTGGCAGGAGGCTTAATAGCAACTCTGATCTCATTCTCACAAGATGCCAGCACGATCATCCTCCCCCTCCCCTGTGACAATCAGAGGCGTCTCCAGATTTTGCCAACTTTAGAATTCCATCTAAAGTGCAGAAGAAAAGGTTAGTATAATATTTCTGGAGGAAGCCATAAATCGGTGAAGCACACACATGCACACACCATCTACGAAAATATTTAACCCTGTCAAGTCACCTCAGTGATTATCCTCACCAATCCTTTTGGCTTTATCTTTGTCCGCACCCCTTCCGCTCCTTCCCCCCCCCCACACACACCATTTCCATGGGTCGTCATTAACACGTCCTATTAATATGTGCAGGTCTAGGTTAAAATATGTCTTCATGACATTGCAGGGCTGGGAGCTTTATGGCTACATCCCCAATCCCTTTACCACACCTGATTTTGAGAGTAGGGTCTTCACAATCAGACGAGCCTGGCTGGGTTGGGTATTCTAAAACCCATGCTGTAAGCAGATTCACATTTTAAAAGGGAATCATCGGTTATCTAAGCAGCACCCATTGAATTTTATTTCCATGACCTCTGCTTTCTTGATGAAGGCCTGAGTAGATGTGTCTTAAGGAGCTCTGGCAGAATAGAACACTGGTGAAGTTCTAGGATGCGAACCCAAAGGTTTACATTTAGACCCATGTGGTACTCTGTGAGAGGGAAAAGGGGTGGCGATGTGCTTCTGTTCAGATGACAGCGTGGCAACCTGATGCAACCGTTCTACTACCCCGGTAGGATTGCTGAGAGCCAAGGTGATGTATAGCCATGGGTAGGGGTGGGTTTTTTTAGTGGGGAGATGGTTAAAAAAAGAATGGAGAAATAACCGGAGTTTCAACAAAAGAATTGCATCTGCCAAAAAAATAAAGGTTAGTAAAAGACAGAGAGAAAAATCAGGTAGAAGGGAGAACTGGCGAATGGCTCATCAATATAAATTAGTCATGCTTTGCGTGTCCCCATATTTTTTCATATTGTCTCTCTAGCTTGAACCAGATGCTTTCAGGAGTTTCTCAGCCGACTTACCAAACTGAACTCTGGATGGTTCTCCCTCCTTTGTAACTTTTTAATTCCATTATTATTACTATTCTTATTTTATTGAAATGCTTTTAAATGCCATTAGACTGTCTCCTTTCAAAATACAAGCACAGGAATTTAAAATGGAAAGGTGGAAAGTTGAAACTTCAGGAATCATTTTAAGAAGAATGAATGCATCAAAAATCTGGGAAAGCTAGTCAATCAAAATTATTCATTCATTTATTGACTCATTCACTAATTCTCTTCTCCATCTCTCCCTACTCAAAAGAGGAGAGATTAAGAGTGCTGTATAAAGACTTAAATAAATATAGATCAAATACACTGATCTCTACCCACTAGGTCCCAGTAGGATCCTTTGTCCACACTATGACAACCAAAAAAGTGTCCAGAGATTGCCAAACAGGATATCATCCAAAATAATACATAAGAAGTAAGTACGTGGAATGAGACAAAGAGAAAGGGGGAAAGAAGATAAAGTGGACTAAGCAGAAACTTTCAAACAAATGGCATCTTATTAAGTCTTTTATAGCCACTGGTGATTGTCATACATTTGACTTCCAGGTGTCTAATTGGTAATGTGAAGAGAGAAACATGATGGGTTAGGACTCCTGGTTCATTTGTTGGAAAAAGTAATCCAGTGCTTGGGAAAGAACAGCAGAATGTTTTCTTAACCTGAAACCAAAGAAATACGTTTTCCTTTGGAAGAAGGGGTTAACTTTGAAAATGAACTAAAATTAATTTGTACTTTTTAACACCCCACGGCAAAAAGACAACATGTTGGATTGTGTGGTTTTGGATGCTGCCTGAACAGCAAAATTCAAACCTATATAGAGATAAGGAAAAAAAAAGTCTCTGTCACTACATTATTTTAAAAAATGTGTCACATGAATGCTCATACAAGAGATTTCGGGTTACCTGATGTTGATCATCTTCCACTAGCTTTGGCAAAAAATACAGAATGGCTCTCCAAATGGATGAATGACTATTCTTCAGAAATGACCTTTTATAAAAGCTGAGGGCATAAAATTAAATCATAATTCAGTGGAGGCATTTTTCCAGAAAATAAGATCATGTAGTCCAGGTATATTACTTTCAGATGCCCTCACCTAGGTCAGTCGTAGCATTTAGAGAACTTTGGAGGATAGAAAGTTAACATCTCTTAGATCAATGGCCCTCAAATACTTCCTGCGCCAATTTGTGCTGAGTAACTCAACGAGAAAAACATGCAACAAAGAAGAGGGCAAAGCAAAACATTCTAGAAATTGATGTCTTGATTTCTGTATGCAAGTACCCTCTGCAATAAATAGGTCTCACTTTTATTGGGAACATAGAGTTGTTTAATCTCAGCAGGGCACAAGATCGTCTGTATCTCAGGGTTCGGATAGTCTCTAGGAAAACAGAGGACGTAACTGTTTTGTCCAATCAGTAACAGCAGAAATGGTGACTAGGTGACCCCCTGGTGAGTTAGGGCTAGTGTGGACTGGTGGAGAGGAGAGAATCAGAAAAAGCAGGGTTGATAGCCACTCTGATTATTCAATTCCGGAAGTCAGGAGAGAATTTGCAAAGGTATTAATGTCGGACTAGGGTCTTTAGAAAACTAAACCAGTAGTACTTATTATCAAGAAATAACAGTTGTAGAAGTGGAACAGTCCATTCTGGTTCAAATCTATTGAAAACCTTTGCCTAGTCAAATTGATGCACAGCCTCAGCACCACAGCATTGTAGTTGATTCTCCCATGTTTTGCTAGGTCACCACCCTTGTCACCCATTTTACAAGGGCTGCTTATTCTCAAGGAACCCTGGTCATGTTAAGGGGATGCATTGTGCTGCTTCCTGTAAGGTGAGTGGTTCAAAACCACTAGACGCAACTTTCGAGAAGGATGGGGCTTTCTATTCTCTTAAAGAATTAGAGAGAACTCTACCCTGCCCTATAGGTCACACTGTGTCAGCATGGACTCGATGGATATCAGGGAGTTTGAGTAACCGTTTACTCTCAAATATCACCATTTCCTCTGAGCTTTGGCAAAGTATCTATCACAGTTCATTTAAAAAGTGTTCTTGAAAACCTCAGGCATTTATTGGCGGAGTTATTGATTAAATAAAGGCGTGCATCTCTTACTTAACATCAAATCAAGTAGCAAATTAGGTCATTCTTTGGGACTTAAGGAGTTTGATGGGTTCCTGTGCTCACGTAGCAGAAAATTCACTGCTAGGCAGAGTATTAAATAAGTCTGGAAAGGGCCACTCCTACCTCAGGAGAAACTTTTATGTCTTCTGAAAGAGTTTGATATCTCCAATGAGCTAATACTCCAAAATGCTCTGCCTTTAAACAAGGATACATTGTAGACCCCTCATCACAGGAGTCACTGAGTACATCACGTGTTTTTAAATCATATTTCATTCTAGTTGATTTCCAAAGTCTCACTTTTACAACAGTCTGGTACCTCATTATATGTGCTCTAGGCTAGGTTCACTAGGAAAGCAAAACCAGTGTCACACATTGTTTGAATATCTAGATGGATTTCAAGCTTTATGGTGAATAGTGTTCATTCAATCAATAAATATGTGCGATTCTACAATTTAGATAGATAGATAGATAGATAGATAGATAGATAGATAGATAGATGACAGATGAGAGATAGATGCAATAGGAAATTTGTATCAAGAAAAAAGACTACAGGATTGCAGAAATGGGACAAGTCCAAATTTGGGCAATTTCCAAGTTTGCGAGGTCAGATGTCTAGCTGAAGTTTCTCCTGACTCAAGAATCTTCAGGAGCTGTTGAGTCCAGAATCAGCAAGGAGACAGCAGACTGGTGGCCATAGAGTCAGATAAATCCAAGGTGAGCAAATCAGGTTTGTAATGGCTTACATGAAAGAACCCAAGGTTAGCAGGTTCCATAGGCAGCCATTCATGATGCCTAGAATAGGAAAGCAAAATGGCAGGCCACTGATTCAAGTTCAAAGAATGGGAGGTCAAGGTACCAAATGCAAGAAACAAACCCAGTAAAATGCAAGCAATCTTTGCACAGCACCACCTACGTAGGTAGCAGGTCATATACCACAATATTCCCAAAGAAATGTCCTTTCAGTTGCATCAAGAGTTTTACCTGGGGCAATCAGCTTTTATCTTACAACTAATTGGGTACTCATAGTAGATCCAATTATGGAGTTGATTATATTGTGCTAAGTCACATCATGGAGGATTACTAGGTCCTACCCAGAATACTGAGAATCCTGGCCTAGCTAAGGTACAATACCACTTAAAACAATGGATATGCATAATATATGATTCAAAAACTACAACCTATTCATGAACCTAACTAAAAATCCTCTTTTAGGAAAAAAAAACAGTATGTTCCTATTTATTCTGTCTATTCTATGTTGAGTAAGATTGAGTAACTAACCAGGAAAAAGCTATTCTACAGTAAAGGCTATAACAGATTTTATGATTCTTGTCATCAGACTGAGTCTTCTTTCCAAAATGCTTTTCTTATGAATTCATGTTCATATTTAATTTAAAAATCTGAATTTAAACAAACTGAAAAGCTAATATCATTCCCTTTTATGGGAAAGTTAAATGGTACCAGTTTTATTAATATATTTTTGTTTCTTTAAATGGAAAGATTTATGAGATAACAATGGACAGATTATATAATTTTTTATTCCCAGGTTGTATCCTTAATTTACATATTTATAATATTTCCTCACATGTATCAGAGTGGGAAGGGAAAAGACAATGGGAGAAGCACTGTAGAGACATAAAGTACTGTGGCAGTCATGTGCTTATGCTAATTTTATGATTGAAATGTAGGGGAGGCGTCTAGCCTATTAATCTGGAAATAGCCATTGAGTAGGCAATGAGGCCTCTATGTGGGCATGGCATTCTCCTGAGACTTCTGGGAAATCTCTCGATATTTCCCCCCTGAAGATGAGAAGCTATCTTCCCCAGTTGTTGGGAGTTAATCTCAGAGATGATGAATCATGGAAAAGACAAGCTGGCAGTGTCCAAGAAGCTAGAGGTCGGAGAGACTACACGGCTTTGCCCGGATGGAGCCAGACCTCTGAAGCTGGAGTGGCGTGCTGTTGATGGACCCTGAGCCCTGGAAGTGAGGAACCATGGGGAGACCCCTGCCAGCGCCGGAACTCTGCACCCACTGACCTGTGACTTCTTGAGTTGGAAGGAGACTTTATAGACTGATATCGGGTGTATGGGTTAATCTCGGAGTTATGACTTTGACTGGACTGGATTGGGATGCTTTCTTAATGTCCTATTTCATATATATATATATACATATATATATATACCTTTTCCTTATAGCTATGCGTGTCTTTGAAATTTGTTCCTCTAGTCTACCCAGACTAACACAAGTACTAAAGGAGAAATTAAAATTTCAAATTGTTTTAAGAAAAAGGTAAATATCTCCAGCATGCACCTCAGTTCCTTGTTTTTGCCCCATTTAGCTGTGTCCCTGTGCCTTTTCTAGACACTACATCTCTGTCATCTCTGTCATTAATTAAAGTGGAAGTTCCTTGATCCTTACCACTATTTTGTTCTTGACCTTGAATGGGGCATCTACTTCTGACTTGATGCCTTATACATTCTTCCTAGATTAGTGACTCCTTGAAGCTTTACAATAGTTTGAGAAGTTATTATGTTTCCATCACTTCTAGAAACCAGTCATTATGACAGATAAGTCCTTCCTAGGAATACCTTTCCCTGGGCTGACTCTCTGCTCTAACTAGTCTCTTCTTCCTTTCCCATATCCTATACCCATTTTTATCCACCTACCATTAGATAACTTCATTATGTGTACTGATAAAATCGATGAAGGAATGTAAGCTACCTCAATGGTCCCACCAATCTAAGAACAAATAGTCCTTATGACATGGCCCTGCTCAATGCTTGCCTCCACAAAGAGATCGCTGAAGATTCAGGTGAAATAACAACATGCGATGAAGAAACCAGATGGTGTCCAATATGGGAAAGAACAGCTTCTCTGTTCTTACAGGCTTATTTTAAAACAGTCACCTAAGTGAGGCATCAATTAAGTCCTCATGGAAGAAGGGTCCCAGCCTGTGTGATCCTAGGATTGTAAATAATAAAATCTGTGAACATCCAGTTTACAGAAAACTATGGATGCCAGTGGAAGCCCAACATTCATGTGAAGGGTTCCCACATGGACGGAGACTGGGTTCCATCGCCTCTGATTGTAGTGCAGGGATGTGAATGGCCTTGTGACCAGAGAGACTGGTAGATTGTATTATGGCAAATATAGCTGGGTAACATGTAAATATCTGATCTCCCTTTTGACAAATTTTAACATTGTTTTAGTTTTTTTTTTTAATATTTTCTGCTTTTATTCTGATTGAGACTTTTCTGTTTTGTCTATTGATGGTTGTTGGGTTTTAGTTTATTTGCTTGATTAATTTTGCTACTTGTTAGTGTTTTGTTTGATTTTCTGTACAGGATTTCTAGGATAAGTAGATCTATGGAGACAGTAACTTAACTGATAATTTCCAAGGGGCATAATAAGGGTGGTAGGGGGAAATGGAGGGCTAATAACAAGTATGAGAAGAAAATGTTTTGAAACTGATTGTGGTGATGATTACACAAATCTTCTTAATATGCTGAATAATTAAAATGTATGATATGTGAAGTATATGCCACTAAGGCTATTAAATAAAGAACATCCAAGCTGCAATAAAAACACTAGTGAAAAACAAAGGTCTAATTTTAACAGACTACTAACCAAAATGTTAGTGGGTGTAACACTGAGGTTCTCATTCACCTATTCCAAGAAATATGGAAGTAGCTACCTTGTCAATTGTATGAAAGAGAGCCACATTTATGCACATTTTACATTTCAAATGTAATGTTGGGAATTGTTACACAGTATTATCAATATCATACCCAAGTAAAAGTTTGCTGAAGACTTATGCCTCCCCAGCAGGGTGAATAGAAACCTGGGTGAAGGGAGACCCCAGTCAATATAAGGCATACATAAGGAAAACAATCATAATTTATAATTTATCAAGAGGTCACGAGGGTGATGGGAGAAGAGGGAAAAAAAAAGAGGAGCTAATACCAAGGGCTCAAATAGAAAGTAAATGTTTAAAAAATAATGATGACAACATCTGCACAAATATGCTTGATACAATCGGTATATGGATTGTTATAAGAGCTGTAAGAGTACCCAATAAAACAATGAAGTGTGACTAAGGGTCCTGGTCTTGGATTCTACCAGTCTCTAGTCTACCATGCATCTGGGTCTCATTTATGATTTTGAGTTTTTTCTCCACATTTTTTTCCATTTTTATCCAAGAAATTCCAATAAAACTCTCTTTGTTAGAAGATTACTATGGTATTTGGGTCTCATTTAGTTCTCCTGACCTCAAGCTCATGGAGTTTATTTGTTTTAATTATCTTATGCTATCATTTCATCTTACGGGTATCATAACATTCCATAATTCAATCATATCAAGCAGCATTATACAATTATTACCACAATCAGCTTCAAAATATTTTCTTTCTTCTTGAACTCCTTGATATCAGCTCCCTTTGTCCCCTCCTTCTCCCACCCTACCCCCAAGGAACATTTGTTTATTTATTTTTTATTTATTCAACCATATCTTATAATATCCAATATGTCCATTAACTTACAATTCTGTTGTTCATTCCCTTGGAGTGGGGCTATACAGTCATCAATGCTATCACCTTCCTCTCTACCACACCTTTTCTTCCCCAATACCCTCAGGGAACCATTACTCCTGCTACTGTTTCTGAAGGGTTATCTATCTGGGCTTTTGTGTACTGAAGCACCTTAGTTATACAAAGGAACATACCCAAGTTTATCAAGATGAATGAGATAAAACAAAAACCCTGACAGTAATGGGAGAAAATATTTGAGAACTAGAGGATAGTTGTATGTTTCATCAGTTCTATACCCTATCCTGGATTTAACATTCCTTCCATATGGCTCTTCTGAAAGGAATTAATTATTTCACAGGTGAGTTTCAGGTCTCCACTATATCCGTGTCCCTTCGCATTTATTTGATTGCTTGTTTCTGAATTTCTGATACCTTTTCCCATCAACACCCCATGATCACACATGCTGGTAAGGTCTGATAGATGGCCATTGTTTAACTACAAGTCTTTACATTTCCAGACATTATTCTTTTAATAGATAGGCACCTCCATCTTTCTTCCCATTTCCTCATGCACCCGTTTTGCCTTCAGTGATAGTGTTAGTAAGGTGAGTATCATATAATGCCCCATTGAGGTAAGCTTTAAATAGAGACCTCAAATCCAGCTACTTCCTGTTGTATTTGCATATATATGTATGCACACATATAAACATGTACCATATACTTATGTATCTACAACTATACCTATTTTTTCCTTTCCTCTTTTTCTTTTTGCTTTCCTCTCACCCCTTTACCATGTTTACCCATTGTTTACCTCTCAGTAATGCCTCTTAGATACAATTCACTTGATCAAACAGGAGCAGAAAAGCTATACCCTCCTCACCATCAATTTTAGAAACCTTACTATTCCCCTGAACCTGTCATTATTGGCTCACCACTAATCACCCCCTGTCTCCTCCCCTCCCATGCTCCCAGGAAACATTGTTCTGGTTGTTGTCTCTATAGGATTGCCTACCCTGCCTATCTTGTATAGATAAATGTAAACACACACACACATTAATGGAGATTGAGGTTTATCTGATCTCCTAATCCATTGTTCTCATTATTTAGTTATGTCTGTTATTTCTTAGAGTTACATATGTATCTCTCATTTTTTCATAAAGCTTTGTCATCATTTCTTAGAGTTACATATGTATCTCTCATTTTTTTTCGTAAAGCTTTTTCATAAAGTTTTTCTTCCTTTTCAATTTTTAAAAAAATTTCTCCCCTAGAGCCTACCTTGTCAGGTAGTTATTCTTGTGGTCAAGAATCTTTGTGTAGTTTTTATTCATAGTTACCTATACAACAGAATGAAATTCTGACTGGCCATGGGCCATACTCACAGTCATTCTAGTTTGTTGCAGACACTGTGTCCATTCATCTCATTGAGTTCCTTCCTCTTTTTTGTCAATTCTCTGCTTTAGCAAGTATACGGGGTTAGATCCTCATGTTAAAAAAAATACCCCAAGTTCCTGAAAGTCTTGTCATCTTTGTTTTTAAGGAGCACCCTACGTATACCTACTTCAAAATAAATTTGATCATTCTTTTGGTAGTCCATAGTGTATTATGCATTTTCATCAATACATAATTCAAAGAAATCAATTGTTAGTCTTCCCTACTCATTATTTAGCTTTCATATAACTTTGAGGCCATTGAAAATATCATGAATTGATGAGTACATGCATAAGTAGACAGCAGGCTGGACAAGTGAGAGTGGGAAAATATACATATATACATATATGTTTGAAAGATGATATTTGCACATGATTAGTTACCTCTACTGCAAACATATCTCTGGATATAGTGGAAGAAAACTAGGACCAACTTTATAAAAACTTCTTAGACATAACCAAATTACTTGGCAGTACGAATGCATTGGCTTAACCAACCTTAACCAAGGTTGGCTTAGGACCAACCTCTGGAAATAAATCAATGCTAATGGGCATAAGATAGTTCACAAAAGCTATATTTTACAGGACTGAGCCACGGTGGCATAGTAGTTGTGCATGGGACTGCGGCCCACTGGGATGAAGGTTCAAGTCCAGCAGCAGCTCTACAGGAGCACAGGCTGTGCCTCCTACTCCCACCACCAAGGGCAGCGATGCCACCCCCCAAAAAGCTATGTTTTATAGCCTACTTTTATATGTAATAAATGGGGCCTTAAAAGTTCTTGATCATTCATCTAAGATGCAACTATGGGTGTCTCTCTGGAAAAAAGAATGAGAAAAAGACATATAAAAGCAACACCATACTCTGTAGAGTGGCAGGTAGGTTTGAACGGCTAGTCTTTTGATTAGCCATTGAGCACCTAACCACTGTACAACTAGGGATCCTACTGTCAGTGTGGTATTTGAACATTGTTGAGTGGGTTACATGAAAAAGTCAATGTTCAGATATTTGGGAAGGCCCAAGCAAGAATGGCAAGACTTCCACTCACTTTTAAACACCGATTAGGAAAGATGAATTCGAATTAAAGGATACCACAAGGGTCAATGAAAATAGAGTAAAGACCAGATGAAGTAGAATGGCACAATAGCCACAGTGAAAGGCTCAAACGAACCAATGATCATGAAAATGGAACAGACTGGACAACATTTTGCTCTCTAGTACCTCTGGCCACCTACTGTCATCAGTTCTTATTGTTCAGGACTGTCTGGAACCTTCTGACTCATAGTAACCTTGTGTACAGCAGACCAAAACTTTACCCCAACCCGTGCCATCTTCAGAATGTTTCCTTTGCTTGAGTCCATTGAGGTATCCCCTATGTCAACCCAACTCATGGAGGGCTTTCCTTCTTTTTGCTGCCCCTCCACTTTACCAAGCATGCTGTCCTTTTCCAGGCACTGGTCTCTCCAGCCACCTGTCCCAAGGAGGAAGACAGAGTCTTGTCTTCCTTACCTCTAAGAAGCACTCTAGCCATACTTCCATGACATCAACTAAAGACAACAAAATGCATAGTAGGTTCCCACTAAATAATAGCTATTTCTTATTATTGGCAGACCTCATACTTTTTCCTGAACTCCATATTCTCAGAAAAGGAACCATGTGGAATACATCAAAGTAGAACATCAACAGATGATATGTTTGTGCTGTCAGATCTCACCTCATAGTGTGCTTTCCTTATCTTGTCTTGCCCTCTCTTCCATATATAAAATAACATATGGGGACACTCTGTTTTGACTCTTTATGCTAGGAACTAAACCATAAGTTCATGTTTTATAAAAGGAAGGGCTGGTATTGACCTGTACCCTTTATCTTTGGCAAATATCCACAGAACGTGTCTATCATCACCACATTTCTTAAAGCACCTTTCTTAAAGCACCTAACTCTATGACTTGAAAGTGTGTTTCTTTTACTTGAAAAGACATGAAAAAGACTTTCCTGAATAAAATGCACTGTGCTTTTTTGCAACTATGCATTGTCATGAGACCATATGGCCCTAAATGATTTAGTTTTTCATGAAAAATGGTTTTAAATCAAAAATGAAACCTGCTAAAAAGAATTTGCATATTTGATGAAAAATAAAGGCAATAAAATGTTTAATCTGGCTGTGAGAAATGTACTGGGATTTCATAAGCAGCCCTTACATAATCAGGAAATGCATTTTCATTATGATTGTTGCATTACCAGCATTAAGGAAACTTGGCCTCTTTAAATAGTGATCCAGAAAGCTGGGATGTAAACTACGCTCACCATAAGACTTAGCAAATTTGATGCATCTGGAAAATTGGTAGGACCTACCAGGGTGGATGCAAATGAGACATAAAAAGGACTAAAAGACCCTAGACAAAGAGCCAAAATAAGGCAGTTCATGGGTGGAATAAAAGAGGAGAGTATGATCATTTTGTTGTGTAATCTTCTTAAGAACTGGAAATGATGGTCCATCCTGTAAAGGCAAGAAAACACTGTCCTTGGGTATTACCGATGGTTAACCAAAGGTTTGGTGGTTCTAGTGTACCTGAGTCACTGTGGGAGAAAGGAAAGAATACAATGGCTCAGTGTCTGTAACAAACAATAGGTTGGAACATAGCAGGATTGTGAAGATGGCCCAGGATCAGAAAGTGCTTTGTTTCCTTTGTTGTAGCTGTTAGCTTCTGATTGCAATTTGGACCTCTGAGATCCATAGGATTTTCACTAGCGAATTGTCAGAAGCAAGCAACTAGGTCTTTATTTCTAGTCCAGCTTACTTTGAAGCTCCTCACTTGCCCGAAGCTCCACATAAGCTTCCATTAACAAATGCGGTGGTAGCTTCACATGAGGCATATGGATTGAATATTGAATGCTTTTCTTCCACAGAGAAGTTACAAACTCTACCGAAGGACATGCAAAGAACATTTGACTCAGAATTTCCCACTCCAGTTTAATAGTTCACATTCTATATTCCTGATTCTCCTGATCTATCTTTGAAAATAGAAAAACAAATATTATTAAAACAAAAATATCCCCTCGATGGAATATAAGGTGGTTCTTGAGGTAGATTTTAAGAACATCTCCATTAAGCTTTCTTGGACTTCATAAATAAACATTTATTGAAGAGAGACTCAAATATGAAAGTAGAGTTACATTGTGGAATCATATATACTTTAGTCCTACATATACATCAAAATTCTGTATCTCTTTACTATCAGGTTTTGAATATCCACAAACAAAAATCAGACAAAATCCCCCAAATTTTCAAATACCAGAAAAATGATTCCCTGTAGTATATGCTCTCTACTTTTATTTGTGGTCCAGCATAATAGAGAATAATTGCATAAACTATGCAGTATTCTATTTCTGGTACTGGACCCTATGAAATAATTCTTCAAAGATACATTCTCACAGCCACTGAGCAACATGAACAAGACTCATGTCACAGATACAGACTGGCAGGTCATCCGTTGGCATTTTCACACGAAATTGGAAATCAGTTTCAACTGGCAGGTGTAAAGATCCTAGATTCACACTTGACAACATAATTCAGTACAGATAGTTTGTGACTGGTAATAGGTGTGCAGCTGGCAATAGCACCACAGGAGAGCATAACGTTTTAGTCAATAATAGTTAAAAATAGATATTTCAATATGAACTTCTCAGTTGCTTTTAATGCACGTAGAATGTAAATGACCATCATTAGTCAATACACCAGGCTTTCTAGAATATACTACACTCATATATCACACTCCTTGAAGTACTATATTCTCAGCACTAATACAAAATAAGCTTGATAAGACTTTCCTAACAGCTGATGTTAACCTTCCGATAGACACATCTCCCAGGCTTCTTAGAATACTCACTAGTTGGTATATACTTATGGAATCTATATCTTGTGGTCCTGCCTGTATGTAAATGCTTACATTTGTATCCATTTTGGAGATAGCCACACCTGATATCCCTGCTACCTTTCCCATGCTTATGAAGCTCTTGAATAACTCCAATCAACAATCGATTCCATCTTGACCTCTCACCAAGATGGATAGATTAATCCTTAACTATTTAGAATTGCCTTTGGTACAATGACCTCCTTGTGACTGCCACACTTCAATCACACTGTACCCCCAGGGCATTTTGGCCAATCAATCCTCTGGGGGTATGCCTGCTCTGGAACTGTTTTCTTGAACTTTAGTGTGCGTGCACATCAATTGGGTTCTTGTGAAAATTCTGCAGTGGAACCGCCTACGTGAAGTTGATGTCACCAATCCAACCACTACACTTAGAGTAATAAAGAGATTCTGAGTTAGAACAAATAGGACATTCAGAGCAAGTGAAGAGACAAAGGATTTCTATCACATTTATTCTATCATCTTGATATATATCACATTTGTTTTTTCATTAGAAGCTCTATCCTTCATGTGCTAAAGCAATGGTTTGCAACCTTCCTATTGGCACGGCCCTTTAAAACAGTTCTTCATGTTGTGGTGACCACCAACCATAAGATTATTTTTATTGCTACTTCATAACTATAATTTTGCTACTTTATGAATCTGATATGCAGGATGTATTTTCATTGCTAAAAATTGAACATAATTAAAGAATAGTGATTAATAAAATTTAATTATATATTGTGAAATATTTATTTCTAATTACAAATAAATGAAACTGTCTTGAAGCATGGTGTGGCATGGGTAACAATGTTCATGCTGGGTACTCGTATGTGGGTGTGTCTTCATGTGGGCACACCCATCTGGAGATGGATAGAGGAACATTGTCTATTCCTACGACCATTGGAAATATGTGTTTTCGGATGGTCTTAGGTGACCTCTGTGAAAGGGTCATTCAATCCCCAAAGGGGTCTTGACCCACAGGATGAGAACTACTGTGCTAAAGCCTTTTTTCTCAATTTCAGATGAGGGGCATGGAACAACTTCTTTTGAGCAGATAGGAGAAACTGTAGGTATGAGGGGTGGAGTGAGGGGTGTTTGCTTATTTTCTTAAGGGAAAAAAAGACCAAGTAAGAAATAAAAGAATTCAAAACTGATAATATCCCTGTATAGCCCAGAGATCAGACCCCAAAGAGAGGGTCTTTAGAAAGTTCATGAGAAATATAATTAAAAATAATGGAATATTTAGGAACTTTTAGAAAACTCCACTTACATACATCCCAGAACTTAAACCTTCTGTTGATGAATAAATAGGATACTCTCTGATCCAAGCTGGTAGACAGTAGCAGGAGATTACGTCCTTCCTTAAAAGCTAAGCTATTGGCACATGAACATTTACACTTAGGCAAATGTTTAATTCTATAGTAGTAAACTGAAATAAGACACTGGTGATACAAATAATTAATACACTCAGCTGCTAATAGAAAATTTGGCTGTTCGAGTCTACCCAGTATTGCCTTAGAAGAAAGAGTTGGCCAAAGGAATTAGTTATCAGTAATCAAAGAAGAAAAAAATCATGCATTGTGTGCCCATCTTCCCGATATGATCACTGAAGACAAACGTGTGCATAAGCAAATGTGGTGAAGAAAGCAGATGGTGCCAAGCTATCAAAAGATGTAGCGTCTGGTATCTTACAGGTTTAAAGGTAAAGAAGAGGTCATCTAGCTTAGAAGCAACAAAGAAGCACACCACATGGAAGAAGCACACCAGCCTGTGTAACCACGAGGTATCGAAGGGATCAGACATCAAATAAAAATTATATCAGACAGAATATATATATATATATATATATATATATCAGACAGAATAAAAATTATATCATTATAAATGAGGGAGAGTACCAATTGCGGACCCTAAATCCATTTGTAAGTGATATGACATCCCCTTATAGGAGATGAGCCTGTCAGGGAACCATGCAGCAACAAGGAAGCATACAACATTCCTCTAGTTCTTAAATGCATCCTTCCCAACATTGTCATCTCAATTCTACCTTACAAATTCAGCTAGGCCATAGGATATACACTGGTACAGATAGCAACCAGAAACATAGGAATCCAGGATAGATGATACCTTCAGGGCAAGTGGTGACAGTGGTGAAACTGGGAGGGCAGAGGGAAGTTGCAGGAGAAAGGGAGAACTAACTATAAGAATCTACATATAACTTCCTCAGTGGGGTATGGGTAAGGAAGTGGGTGAGGGGAGACATCAGACAGTGTACAGTATGAAAAAGAATAAAAATTTATAAACTATCAAGGGTTTTTGAGGGAGGAGAGAAAGGAGGGAGGGGGGAAATGAGGAGCTAATACCAAGGGCTTAAGTAGAAAGAAAATGCTTTGAGAATGATGATAGCAACAATTGTACAAATATCCTTGACATACAATAGATATATATATGGGTTGTGATAAGAGTTGTCTGAGCCCCCAATGAAATCGTTTAAAAAATCATCACAAATGGACCAATAAATAGTCTCATGATAAACAAAGAAAAGGAGGAGGAGAAGAAGAAGAAGAAAGGAGAAGGAGGAGGAGGAGGAGGAGGAGCAGGAGGAGAAGAAGAAGAAGAAGAGGAAGAAGAAGAAGAAGAAGAAGAAGAAGAAGAAGAAGAAGAAGAAAGCCTTGGCAGTCTAATTCCAAAAATCTGCCATTGAAAACCCTATGGAGCCAGTTCTGCTCCAATACACATGGGGTTGCCCTGAGGTGAAATCGACTCTATGGCAACTCAACGGATTTAAATTGACTCATGGAAAATAATTCTTTCAAGATAAGGTAGCCTATCAAAAGAAAGAAACATTTCACTATCAAATGTGTTAAATATTAAGTAAAGACATTCCTCCTGACTGCCTAACCCAGACTAACCTAATGCCATCTGGCACTGACATGGATTCTGAATGGCTTGGGTTTGAGGGACTCATCAGAGATTCACAAAGGAAAGCTGAAGATTACTCATATCTGCCACTATAACCCCTGTTAAGAAGGGGAGTCCCAGAGTTTCATTGAGATCACAGCTTTCGCAGGGCTTCCTTTGGGTACTTTATTTGCTCAAAGAATCCTTATTTATTTATACTTACTGATATATTTAATTCAATCCAGCAAATATTTACTGAGCAATATTATCATGGACTGGGGAACATAAAGATAAAAAGATTTTGTGGAAGTTACATAGACTCCTGTCAACATGAGCAAAGGGGTAGAGTCTATTCTGTCAAACAGGTCATAGTCACTGATGCCTCTGTGTGGACAAGGCTTTCTCGTGAGGATTCTGGCCACTCCTATCTTCCTCCCTGTGGGTGGGTTATACACTCTCTCTGCTTCACCCTCCTGTTGATGTGCCACATGGAGATATGGCTGTCAGAGCCCTAGAAGTGTTTCCACAGTCACTGGGTCAAGTCTTTCCACCCATAGTCCAGTGATATTCCTGCATTTGGAATCATTGCATGTGTTGAATGAGTCTGAAGAGGAATTTATAGACTGGCATCAGACATTGGGGCTAATACGCAACCATGGACTTGATCTGGAATGGATTGGGGTATTTTCTTAATATACAATTACTTTTTCATATAAATCTCACTATTATATACATCTAAGCATCTCTTCGTTTGTTTCTCTTGTCAACCCAGTTTAACACAGGTTTCATTTTTACATTCACAGAAATGGTAACTAGGTAGATGGCTTTTAGAAGTGCTACTATGTTTGAGCGTGTACTTTGTGGTTGTTTTGTTTTGGATTTTTATTTATTTTCTCATCAAGTTTAATTCATAGGCAATGGTCTTATCTCTACTATCTTTGTGCAGAAAGTTCAAGTAGGATACTAGGAAAGATGGACACTGTCTCCACTGCCACTATCCAACATGGCCAGAATCTCTCCCAATGGCTAACTTTTCACAGGGAAGCACAGCTAGTGTTCCAGTCCAGTAATGTGAACAGCCCATCCACTTCACCACTCCACGGGAGAAAGGCGGGTCTTTCTAGTCCTGTGAAGATTTAGTCTGGGAAACCCCCTGGGCAGTTCTGCCCTGTGCTAATGGGTTCCTCAGAGAGGGAATCCATTGATGACAGTGAGAATGGTTTCAGCCCAGACCTTTAGGGGCTGAGGAGGCTAATCCATATGCGAGAGACTGAATTGAAATGAATACCAGGGAAGCAAAGTTTTTTTTTTATGATTAAAATATATTTGATAGGAAAAATTTGAATGCTGACATTTTTAGTTGATTGCTCAGTCTGCTATTTTCATTTTATGGGAACCAGTTTCATACCTGAAAATGATATTCCTAATAAGGACATGGCAAAAAACCAGTACCAATCTTTCTATTAATGGCTTAGGAATAATTTAAATAGAACTCAGCACAGTATTACATTGTTCAGAATTATTCAAGGATTATAGGAAATATGTGTTAAGTTCACTTAAAGTCTAACCTGAAGATTTCTTCTCCAAAGACTTTTCCTGATTAGACCTGAATTGTTTTTCTATGTCACCACGAAGACAATGCAAACGCTGATTAAAGCAATTAAAACTTTCCTTTGTTTGCAGAAAGAGATGTACCCAGAGATGGCTTTTTGTTTGTAGACATCTTAATAAGCACTAGCAGACTGAAATGAAATCTGTCATCAGTTATATTTCTCTCTTAGACAAACTGTCGACTTCACATACATATTAAGCAAGATTTGTTACCAAAGCTTCCTTATATTCTATTTGTTGTTGTAAAATGGTAAATGTAGAAATAGCACTAGATCTATCAAATTGATAATACAATGCAATATATCTGGCAGGTGAACAGGAAAAAAAATGTAATGACATATTTGGCATAGTGAATGGTTTTTATTATGGGTTTTTTCTGTCTTTTTTTAAAAAAAAAACACAATTGTGCCATTTGTTAAAGGTGAATGTCAAGCAATATAAAGTATTCTTAGGGATAGGGAATTTAGCTTTTGTAGAACATAAATTGACTGCCAAGTAAATATAAACATCAGCTTTGTTGCTTGCTTGATATTTATCTACAGAAATGATTTGAATAGGAAAGCTCACTGAAGGATACTATGCCTGTTTTATTTATATACTACTTAATTATTTTATGAACTGTGTTTACCTCTCTGATTATGTATTGACTTTTACACTGAACTCTACAATATCCCCATACCAACCCCACTGGCATCTATTTGATTCTGACACATAGTGACTCTGTGCAGGGTTTCTGAAGCTGTAAGTATTTTCAATAACACTCTTTGTATCTTGCAGAGTGGTTGGTGAGTTTAACCCATCAACTTTGTGCTTAAGAAGCTAATGAATAAATCACGGCACCATAAGGCCTCCTTAAGTTCTACTATGCTCATTGTCATCAAGATTCTGATTTTTAGTGACCCATATAGAGATTTCTAGCTTTATATAAATCTCTTTGAAAGCAGACAGCTTCCCATATCTTAGATTAGCTGGTGGGTTTGAACAGTCAACCTTGTGGTTAGCAGGTGAATGCTTAAAATTCTACTGTCGAATATTGTAAATTATAAGAATTAACTATCTAGGGAATGTGTGGGATGACCAAACCTAAAAAGTGGGGGCAACTGCAATTTCATCTACTGTTTTTTTTGGGGGGGGCATCACTGCCTCTGGTGGTCATGAGAGCTAACCAGTGCTGCTCCTGAGAGCTGCCGCTGGATTTGAACTGCGAAGCCCACGGGCCGCAGTCCCGCACTCAACCACTTATGCCACCGGGGTTCAGCCCAATTTAATCTATTTTTAAAACAATACATAGACAATTCAATGGGACAAAGAGACACCCTCAATTCCTTCTTCCAGTCCTACGTACATCACACTTACCACAGCTAGTATGTGTCAGGAAATGATGATTCTTACTTGTGGTGACACATATATGAATGAGTCACAAAAAGTTGAGCCTCCGGAAAAAGACAGCCCCATGTAAGGTGGTGGGTAATTTCATAGAGAAGGTGCCGTGTGCACCTATGATTTGTTGTTGCCGCTACTGCTTTGGAGTTGCCCCCCGCCCCTCATGGGAACCTTAGCCACAAGGGCAGAAAATACTGCTCCTGAGAGATAGTGAATTGGACCTTTCTTTGAGATTTGTAAGATTTTCATTGGCTGTTTTTCTAACATATAGCCATGTTTCACCCACCCTGCCCCACCTCTAATTCTAGCATATAGCTTAGCATCTCCACTGAAACTGGTCCAGTATCAGAGCAATACACAAACCTTCCATGGCAGACAGGTAATTTTTACTCATGAGGTGTATTTTACGAGAACCAAACCTAGGTTTCCTGCATGGAAATGTGTGGGTTTAATCATTTCATGTCAACTTAAAGCTATGTGAGAGTGTAGGGATGCTGTCCAACTTGGAAGTCGGGTCACAGGGTGTGGCAGTCATGTGCTTATGTTCATTTTATGATTGAAATGTAGGGGTGGAGTCTAGTCTGTTAACCTGGAGATAGCCTTTGAGTAGCCAATGGGGCCTCTATGTGGGCATGGCTTTCTCCTGGGAAATCGCATGATATTTCCCTTGTGACGATGAGAAGCTATCTTCCCCAGTTGTTGGAAGTTAGTCTCAAAGACAATGAATCATGGACAAGACAAGATGGCAGCATACGAGAAACTGGAGGAGCTGGTGGAGAGACCACACAACTTTGCCCTTATGGAGGAGATCTCTAGAGCTGGGAGGGCCACATGGAGACCTCTGCCAGTGATGAGTTGCTTCTGCTGTTGATAGACCCTGAGCCCTGGAAGTGAGGAGCCATGTGGAGACCCCTGTCAGCGCCGGAACTCTGCATCCACTGACCTGTGACTTCGTGAGTCAGAAGGAAACTTTATAGACTGATTTCAGGCATATGGATTAATATCGGACTTCTCTAATATATAAACCGTATCCTTATATCCATACACATGTCTATGAAATTTGTTCCTCTAGTCTACCCGGACTAACACACAGGGTGAGGGTGTCTCCTTGGGAATGTAGTCTTATTATAAGGCAGGCCCTGGGACCCTCCCCCTCTCTCTGCCACTGACCTTGATGGCTGCTGGAGCCCTGCTATGTATCCATGCACTTCAGAGCCACAGCAGTCTGTACCCAGCAGCTTGGGCTCTTCCTGGATTCTACCTCATTGGACATGACTGCGTAAGTCTGAAGGGACACTTAGGGACAAGTTTTAGACTTGGGTTGCACTGGGCTAGGATGCTTTCTTAATATATCAGCACATCTTGACAAAAAGTTTTTTCTTACACAGATATGAGTATTGCTGGATTTGTTCCTCCATTCCCCCCAGCCTCACGCAGAAGGTGTGGAAGGTGAGAAGTCTACACTGATGGCAAAGCGAGTTGACAGTTGGGAACACTGAGTCTCATTCCCATTTCTTGAGTGTGTAGGGGGAATACTAGTCTGAAGAACCTTAAATCAAGTTTCAGAAAATATAGATCTTCTCATCTGGTGACTGGGTTTGTAGTTTAGACATCAAATAAGGGAAGAATAACTCTTATAAATAATTGTGAATCAGCCTCTTCAGTTTTCCCTGGAACTTATTGAAGCCGCTGAAAGAATTGAACCACTGTTAGAGATAAGAGAAAGCAGATAAAGAAAGGTCTATGAGATTCTTTTTTACAGAATTTCTTGCTTTCCCTCATGTAGTCACCAGCAGAGTTGAAAAACACAAAGATAAAGGACTGCGTGTGATGCAACATGGTGGAAAGCAAGAAGTTCTGATGCAGGAAATGGGCATTCTAGAAGGATGAGAACCATCGTGACATGCAAGATGATAATCCAGCTTCTGCCTGAGCAATCCCTTGGGATAGACAAAGAAAGGTTTCCCTGTGCTTTCTCTGTGTGTAGCAATCAAAGATTACTTACTGTATTTTATGATGCATAGTGAATATATAATAATCTCAGAATGTGCATTATTTAACTCTCAAGGATTTGTTTTGTTTTGTTTTGTTTGGGGGGGGGGACATCACTGCCCTCTGGTGATGGGAGTAGGAGGCCCAGCCTTGCTGCTGGATTTGAACCTCCATTCCAGTGGGCCGCAGTCCCGCGCACAACCACTACGCCACCGGGGCTCAGCCCACAAGGATTTGTTTTATATCTTTATAAAACCCCAAGGAGATAATCCCATCAAAGTTGGAGATAAATTGATATTCCCTGGAATCACAATTCACATTCAGGTGCCAATTGTGTGTGTGGCAGGAGTGGGGAGTGGGAGGTGTTCATAAAGATGACCACAGATCTAGAAGGACTTACTTGTGTTCTAGTGTGGTGCACATTTCCTGCCATGCCTGAAAATAAACAATATTAAAAGTGTATTAAATCTATATAATCGATAACTGATTTTTATTCTGGAAAATTCGATTTATGATTCCATTTTATGTTTCACAATCAATTTACGTATTTTATGGCTAATTAGGCTGAACACAAACATTTCGTGGTTACTTTGATTATTTTTTCAGTTCAGTCACGCTTCCCTTTTGATTGACAAAGGTTCACATTGCCCTTGTCCTCCTGCTGCTCAAGCTTAGCAAGGTGCCTGTCGTCCCTCACCTCTCAGGGAAGCATCTGCAATACTGAAAACTTCCTCCCAGGTTGTGGTCAGAGTACATAAAAATACCATTGCGAGCAGCCTTTTATTTTCCTAACTCATTTTTGAGGAAATTGGTTAAATAAGATAAAACAGGTGAATAAGCAGTTTGAAAGTCTCACCTGTAAAGATGAGATGCTTCAGCTAAAACGTTACTTCTGAAGGAAACATGCCTGACTTTTCTGAGTGTCGATCACTTTGTCATCATTTGTAACAACAGAGGCAGTAGAGTCCTAAGTTAGATGCAAATACTTATGTCCATGAACTGTAAGTTATCTTCAGTCTTATTGAGTTTTAAACTTAAAGATCTCACATAAACCAGTCTCATTTCTGAATTCAAATCTTCCTTCTAGAAAATCCAGGTCATTGTTCATTGGCAAACATCTCTGGGATTTTTTTTTTATCAAATAAGAAACAAACTCAACATTTATTGGAAAGAAAGAGTTCATTACCTATTATATATACCATGAATGTACCAATGATTATTAAATTATTATAGTAGATATGTTATAAAAGTTTATGTAATGAAAGAAAGGCTAGTTAGAAAATACTATCATCAGATTTCAATTTGGTGGTTGGGGATGGGAATTAAGATATTTGGTGTATATGTGTGTGTTTATGGATGGAAAAATAACGAAAGATCTGCATCATATTATTTAAAGTAGCTATCTCAGGGTTCACTTTTACTTTCTATCTACATTGTCTAAACATTTTATAATGAACTTGTCCTATATTTATAATTCACAAAGATTATTTGTATTTATAAAACATTTTCTGTGGTAAAACACAAATGACCTTGTGAAAATAAATTGTTCATATAAACATTCTTAATAATTGCCATCAATAGTTATATACAGAAGCATTGAAGTTATAATTTTAAATTATAGGATCAATTTTTTCATTCATTTCATTTTATAAGCAATTGCTTTAAAGGAGTTTTTGAAGTAAATTGTTTAAAGTTCTTTTATTGTCAAGCCCACCAACATCCAGGGGTCTCAGAAAGGTTTAGAAATCTTAAAAATTAACTACTTTGTCTTTCTAGACAAATAATAAAGATATTCAGTGTGTTAGTTTTTCCCTGAGTTGATAAAAGACCTAATTTGAGAAAGAGGTCAGTACTTGGCACATTTGAGCAAACATCAAAATGATATTGGATATTTATAGAACTAAATTAGATGTTAAACAAATGGAAATTATAATTTAGAGAAAGAAAAGACAGGATATTTATAGCTCATTGAGTATAATAGGATTCTTCTACCTTTTACTGTAAAATGATTTTTACGTAGAATTTTAAAGAATAAGCCACTTTAAAATATCCACATAGATTTTTTTTTATTTCCCATGTCATGGAAATTTTATGTTAGAATTATGAATAATCCAGAGGCAGTAGTGTAAGTTTTCTTCATCACAGAATGAACTTGATAGGGATGGCAATGTTACAATGTCAAGTCAAAGAACACTGGGGCTGAGTTGCTCAGACACAACTTCTGAGCCACAATCCACATTTTTTCTTCAAAAGAAAGTTCTGGGATTTACCATCATTGCCATAACATTGAATCAGTGCCAGTAAACCTACAAGTCTAAGCAGGAAAAGTTCTCATGAATGTATACGTGAAAATCAGAAGAAGCCAACATGTGGGAGCATTGACCCTGAGCCAGTTCAGGTCTACGTGCTTTCCTCTCAGCTTGAAACTCAAATGTAAGCCAACTCTATCATTTAGGAGGGAATCACCTACAGCACCATCTTGACAGGCTGCTGCTGTTACGTGGCAAGTTGTTTGTCATTCAGAGCAGTCCTATGGGACAGAAAGCCCCCACAGGGCCTTGTGGGTTGTCAACTTCACAGAATCATGGGTTGTCAACTTCCCAGAATCATGGGTGAACTTGAACTGCCAACCTTTTGGTTAGCAGCTGAGTCCTTAAATATTGTGTCACCAAAGCTTCTAAAATATACTGGACACACCCTGAAAGAGTCAAATATTCTCTCTATGAAGAGATTGATTCAGATATGTCAAAGAGAGTTGGATGAACTTTTTATGTCATATGTATTTTTGATAAGGATAGAATGTTATTGATAGACCTATCTACTGAAGTTCCCATCATGCAAGTTGTATTGCACCTAACAAACAAATCCCTTTCTGGCTCCTTAGGATGTTATTTCCAGTGTATCGAACATTGGGCTTTTTCTGTGGATGACAATCAGAAAACCTAGGACATGCTTGTGAGACGGGCAACAAAGAAGGGCAATAAACCTCTCTTAGCAAAGCCAAAGGGAAACAACTCTCTGCCATCTCGTCCGTTCTGTTTCAGCGCAAGCCCATAGGGGCAAGTAGAACCATCTCTGAGACCATCGTACTTTCTAGAGTAGATAGCCTCTTCCTTTCTCCAGAGGAGCAGCTGCTAGTTTCAAATTACTGACCTTGTGTAAGGAGCCCAGCACATAATCACTATGACACAGGGGGTAGTAAAAAAGATCTTTCATTTAAAAAGAAAGAGCAAACAGCGAAATGTAAACCTGACCTTTAGGCATTTGTTAAAGATACAGGGGCTGAACTCTCTGTTGAGGAGGTTCAAGTTGTTACAGGAACTAATGTGCTTTGGAGAGAGATTTTGAGAAATAATTCTAAGCTACATTCAGAAAGTTAAACAGTGGTTATCCAACACTTTGCTCAATTTCAAACTTTCAAGATATTTTGCATTTCTGGAATTAGAGAAACACTAATTGTCACTTCATAATCTTATAACTAAAAGATCTTAATGTTTGGTTAGAAAGCCAGACTAGGGAAAGAAAAACAAAACAAAACAAAAAGTGCAATTTCCTGCTGTCAAGCAAAACTCATTTAGGAGAATTTTATTTAAACTTCTGGAGAGGTAGTAGACACTTTCTCAGGAGCAAGAGTATGCAGTAGTCTTTATTGTTACTCTGTTTGTATAAACATTTTAGTGTTTCTACAAATATTTATTTGGACTTTCCCAGGGTTATTTTCAAACACAATATTTTCATCCCGTAAATATTTGAACCAGAGGACTCCTACCACAATGGGTTTTCATGGACAAACCTAGAAGTTAGACATTGACTGCTGCACTTAGTCCTGCCAGCCGCAGGATTCTTTTGTGTGTGTGTGTGTGTGTGTGTGTGTGTGTGTGTGGCATCACTGTCCTGGTGGGAGTAGGAAGCCAACCTTGCTCCTAGAGAGTTGTAGCTGGATGTGAACTGTCAACCCTGTGGGCCGTAGTCCCGCACACAACCACTAGGCCACCAGGGTTCAGCCAGAATTCTTCATATATAGTCACTTAGACTGGCTCACTGTGGTATCCATAGACATAGTAAGAATGGCTATTTGGGTTTTTCTAATAATTTTTTAAATCAATCTTTATGTATAGTCAATGAACTATCTTATGTTTATTTTTTAGCTTCCTACCTGTCTAGGCAGAGTGCTAATCTGAGAGGGTCTTTTGACTGCTCTCAGGCTAGATGTTTTTGAGTGCATTTAAATCAGCTCGCTAGAGTCCTGGCATCTTCCTCCCTGTCCCCTTGTTTGTGAGTGTTAGACCAGAACTATCCCATAATTCTTCCAGCAACTGATTTCATCTCTGATTGCTTTGTTTTCTTGTTGGTCAGGTTGGCAGGGCTGTTCTCCTGTCCTTCTCTCTACCCATGCCAACCTTCCCTCAACACCCAACTACAAACCTCATGGTAAGGCTATTGCTGAGCGCTTTGCCATAATTACAATGCAACGCTGCTTACCTTCTGAGAAGGATAACTTCCTATAGTACAAATGTTTGAGAACAAGAGTCACAACTTTTTAAAAAAGACTTTATCTTACATTTCCCCAACTATGATAGTCATAAGTTTTTTATGATTTAAATGATTTATTGATTTATATGATTTATTTTCTCTGATCTCTGGTTGGCTTTCTTCAGTCTGAAGTGTGTGACGGCACAGAAAAGCAAACGAACAGAAGAAGAAACGCAACATCTGTATAGACGCTGCTATTTAGCATTTTCTTAGTTGTTCTTACTTTCATGTCACAGTGGTCTTTCTTGTTCTTATCCATTGTGTATATTAATCAAATAACTTGTACATTAGACTTGAAACTGGGGAGTGCTATAATAAGCATCTCCTATATGCTTGACACTGCGATTGCCTCAACATTTGACAGAGATATCATGTCAAAGTGATGCTACTGTACATAGTTATTGATGTTCTAGTTCATAAAGATGATCTGAAGAGCCAAAATTTGAAGAAAAACATTTTAAGTGACATCAGAAGGAGTCTTTAGCAGCAACCCTTGTTAGATATTTTCCTTCCCCGCTCACCTTTTGGGTTGTTGGCAAGATTCCTTCCAAGACTATCTGCAATAAGTTGAAACCTTTATCAAATTGGAGTAAAGACCATCATTTTTTTTCTCCTGAGAAAGCACTATACCTGAAACCATCCAAACCATACACTGCCATCGAGTCAAGGTTGGCTCATCAGAGCATCCTGTGGGCTTCTGAGTCGGTAACGGTTTGTGGGAGTAGAAAGGTTTGTCTTTCTCAAGTGGTGCTGCCAGTGGTTTGAAACTCTTGCCCATGCGCATTGGAGCCCAATGCATAAGTATTACTAACGTTCATTCTTAACCCTCAGAGCAAGTTTTCTTCTATCAAGTTTCTTCCAACAATTTTAAGAAATGCAAATCAAACCCCCCTACACAGACATTGACAGTAGAGTTTGTGGTGGAGAGGGGGGGCGGGGTTTCAGAAAAATCACATGCAAAGGAGCATGCGGAAGGTTGGGAACCCTCACACACTGCTGACCGGGCTGTAAACACGTGCCAACACCAAACCACTGGAATGCTGAAGTTTACCCTTGCTTCTAATTACAGGGTAAGGCCATACTAAGGTATAATACTAATCCGATTGTCCCTCGGTAATCAGGATCAGTGACACCACTAAGTATAATAGTAACATTTTTTTGCTTGTGGATCTGATATATGAGGAGACCAAAATAGCCAGGAGGATCTTTTTGGTTTCTTTAGATCAACTAAATATTTAGTAGGCTTCTCATTTCTTTCACGCCTAGGGACACCCTGTCTAAATAGCCAATGCCAGAGGTCCCTAACAGGCTATTCTGATTAGTGCTTTGACTCTTTTGCCTATCACAGTAACCTTGCCCACCTGTATCTGTTAACTGAGTGCTGCCATTTGCCTACCTCATGGTGCCCAATCAGTCCCATTGCAGGAACGTGTCTGAATTCACTTAGGGCAGTTCCCATTGTCAAGCTTGGCTGACATAAAACAACAATCACAGGAGTCTTTTGAGATTTGGGACTCCCTTCACAAATTTGTCTCTTACTATTTTGGTAAAAGATACATCCTTGGGGTACCTGGAGTCTATGAGCTTTTCCTGATAATGCCACTCTAACATTCCACTTTTCTGAAGCCTTCGAATGCCTCCTTCTAAGGTATACCAAGGTAGGTCTTGTACTTCAAATTGACTTAATGTAGGCAATCTTGTGGATCATGCTTTGGTGAACCAATCAAATAAAGTACTAGATCGTCTCCTAACCTCTAGAGTTGAAACACTGAATGAAGAATATGTACCTAGTGGGTCCATATCAATAAACTCAGACTAATCCAGTCTAGGCTAATGTTTTATACACATCATCTCACACCTTAATAACAATTCCCACACATGTTCTTCAAGTTCCTGTCTGTACATATTAGGAAATTCTAGTGGTGTTTTAGGAATTGTGCTAGTCTGCATAGACTAGAGAAACAAAATTCATAGATACTCTTACGTATATAAGAGTATATAAGAAAGAAATTTGTCTTCAAAGTAATTGTATATTAAGAAAACATGCCAGCCCAGTTCAGATCAAGTCAATAAGTCTGATATTTTTCTATATGCCCAGTACCAGTCTTCAAATTCCGCTTCAGACTCACAGAATATGTAATAATGCTGAATGCAGGAAGATCGCAGGCCAATGGTTGGGAAGTCTTGTGGATCCAGTGGTGGTGGAAGAATCTCAGGCCTGGTGTGGGTTTCCACATGGCTCCTCCAGCTCCATGGCTCTGGCTCCATCAGTTGAGCTCCATGTAGCTTGTCAACACAAATGTCTCTCGGCAAGGGTGAGTCCCACCTCCAGGCAGGAAGACAAGAGTTCTCAGAATCCTCAGGAGAAGGCCATGTCCAACAGAACCTGATTGCTTGTGATTGACAAACTAGACTCACCCCTATGCAAATTGACAGATTATATAACTGTCACAGGAGTATATGGTACACTTCTTCCTGGGCCACCAACTGGAAGACACACTGTGACTTTACTTTGGAAAACACACTGTGTCTTATATCTAAATATAGATCTAGAAGCAAAAAATCAGCAGGGAGGTTGTTGCCTGGGAACAAGTAACACTGTCTTGTAAGGAATCTGCCTCAGGTAATTGCTCCAGATACAGCCTCTGTGCTGGGTCAACTTGCCTAGTTAGGCTAATCTCCTCAAGGGTGTGTATGGGTGGAAGGGGTGTACAATGGTTTTCCCGAGAGCAGGTGCATTTCTTCAGCTGGGAGGGCTGACGTTGTTGGCTGGAGCGGGTAAGCACTTCAAGTTTTGTAAAGAGGAAAGGCTGTGAAAAAAGAGGAAGGCTCTCTCCATGAAACGGATCGACACAGTGGCTGCATCCATAGTAGGAACAGTTGTGAGGCTGGTGCAGGAGCACACAATGTTTCATTCTGTTATGCATAGAGTTACTATGAATGGAGTCCACTTGTTTGCACCTGACAACAACAATAATTTTGGGTATTAGCTTTGCTACTTCACTCCACATATTAACAATGTGCTAATATTATCAGGCTTGGCTATCCTTTTAATGACAGACATAGAGTTTTCAGTGTCTTTAGGCCTAAGAACCAATTTAGAGATCTTATCTTTATAATGTTGTTCCTTTGTAACCACTCCTGGTACCAAATGTCTTAACTAGAGAATTCAAAACCAAAGAGACTTTAATGTGTTTGCTTATAGAAAGATTTAAATGGAGAAATAAGTTCACAGTTATATAACTCAATAAATCCAGTTCAAGTGAAGCTTCTCCTGACAGGTGTAGTTGTGGAACCTGACAAACAGGAAGCAAGATGAAACAAGCAGGGGTAAGGTGAGGTGGAGTAGAGGGTGAAGCAGTCGGGCACAGGCTGGTGGATGCAGAGGTAAATGAGTCCCAGGTCAGCACATGAAACTACTTTTGGTGGTCTGCTGAGGGCTCCTATGCCAGCTGACCCAAGAAATGGGCAAACCCAAAGCAGGGTCCAACACCAGCAGAAGCCAAATGGCCAGTGAAAAATTGGCCCTGTTAGGTCTATTTCTTATTCAAAAAACCACACACCCAAGGTAGTGTCAATAGTCTGTGACATGATTGATAGGCCTTAATCAATCCTAACCTAACCCAAACCCTTAGCCAGGAGTGTCTACTTGTCATAATCCTTAACCATCACATACACCGTCCCCATTTACATCTGTTTAATTGGTACTGACAAAAAGTTTCCCTGGAGCTAAGAAAGACAAGGACATTCATGAGTCTGAAGATGTACTTTCCTCACTCATTTAATATGTGTTGAGGGATCATTGCATACATGAAGAGGGGATTATGAGTGAATATTGCTTTTATATTAATAAATTTCTCCATTTTCATATGGAGAAGTCATCTAATCATGATGAATTATGACGGATTGCATCTGCCCTTCTGTGACATCATTACTACACTTTTATTCTTTTTAGGTAAATTACTATGATTATTTGTAGCTTTGACCCTGTAGTATTTTGAGCTTCAGTGATGGCCACCTTCACCAGGAAATAGCAAATCCATATTATAGCTGACATTAATACTGTTTGGGGTCCTGGTGTTGCCATAGTTAAGCTCATAGCTGCTATATTGAAAGGTTAGTATTTAGATTCTTTTAGCAGCTCTACAGCAGAATGACGAGGGAGTCTCCTTCCATTAAAGAGTATAGACTTGGAAACTCTATGGGGCACCTTTACTCTGTACTACCACATTGTTATGACTTGTGATCAACTCAAATGGCAATGGTTTGGTTTGAGTTTGCCTGTTATGCTTCTGAACAATGAACGTGACACTCTGAATCCCAATGCCACTGTGAGAGTTAAGCAAGATAAGGAATATTACCATGACAATGACAGATATAAGGCTGGGCTTTCAATAACAGTAAAATGTATACTGAATCTAAGTGTTGATAATTTAATCTGTTTTCTAAATGGCATTTGTTTACCTATTTTCTTATCCTGATATTCTACTATGCTAAGAATATGTTTATTAATCCAAATGACTGATCATCACATTTCTACTCAAGTATTAGTAAAAGAAAAAGGGACCAGGAGTCAATTTCACTTTCTTCTTGATAAACCCCAAGCATTTTTTTTCCCATCAGCGTGTGTATGCTTTCCCATTATTTATCCTACAATTTACTTTTCATTTTCTTTTCTTTTCCCCTGGTTAATGAATCAGTTAAAGGACTCAAACAAGCTAAAAATATACTACCTAAGAACTACTGCTGCTATTTCCACATCAGCTGTTTATAGACGCTTCTCAGAGAATATCTAAACTCAGAGGTAACTTTTTGGCAAAGGTATAAACATGAAGGGCGCTGATGTACAATTATTCCAAGTTAATCTGTGTTTATGGTATATATGAGTGTAGACTTTTTTTGCTAAGTCATATACCCTGAGGAATAGAAGAGAAGGTGAACAATAACCCACAAATAATGAGAGAGGGAATTCTTATGAGGCAAACTTTAAAATTGTTGCAGACTGGATAGAATACGCTAACAGTAAATCTATCTAGATGGAGTCTTGCACCTTCCTTCAATGTATTGGTCAATATAAAACATGGCACAATCAATCAACTTGGATATGTCTGTGCATATCTGAAGATAGCATATAAGTATAAAAAAACAGAACAACTCTTCTTGGGTCACTACCAACTGTTATATAGCCTTAACCTTTTCAAAAAGGGAGCTGATATGTTCAGAGAAATCCACAGTGAATGTGATTATGTATAAAAAAACATGACTTATAATTCTATTTTAATGCATGTTCTCTTTGTCTGTACTGATGACAAATTTGTTTCACAATCTCTGAAGCATTTCATGAGGTCATTTTAACAATGAGCCAAGACTTTTCCTTTTCCTCTAATGTATCACACCTCAGTAGATTTATTTTTCCAACTAGGGTAATAGAAATATTTGGGACTATATCTGATATTGGTATTGTTTGAGAAAATACCAATATTATAGTTTCTGACCACCATAATTTTTCTATGGGGTGTTGATCTGGAGTGTTCATTCAAGACATCAGGGCTGTCATCCAGGAGCAGAAAACATTTTGAATAATAACTGTTGTCGATCGGCATTCAATAACTATGATTAAAGCATAATACTAATTGGCTGAAGAATCTAAACTCCAAAGCAAATCTGCAGTCAGGATCGGTGTGCATATACGGGAAGATAGAAGAGATTGGTTCTGCCTGAGAACTCTAAATGGGGCCATGGGTGACCAACAGAGGGCTCAGACCAGCTGCTGTCATTCTTGTGATTTCCTACCTCAGTTTCTGGCAGTTAATCCAGTGGATGGCAATTGTCTCTCTTTAAGGAGGATGATTATAACAGGCTTCTTTTCCATAAAGGGGAAAGAGTTCTCTGTTAGACCAAGCAAGCTCCTTTGGCCTTGGTCCCATCTCCTTTTCTATGTCTCTCCCTTTGAGGACCAGGTGTAGGCCTGGTGAAACTTCATGTACAAATGAACCAGATGGTTCCAGGTACTACTGAGTAAGCCAGACGCAATTTATCCAGGAAGGAAAATATTTTCAAGGACTATCACCTTGCTAGCTGACTTTTGATTTTCTATTTTGAGTTTTATAATAATGATGTTGACCTCCTACTCCTTTTCTCCGTAGCCCATGAGCAATTACCCCTGGTGGAACCGTGGATCAGGCTATCCAAAAGTTTATGGGAACCCAGCAAGTAGTTCTTCTCTCTTCTACAGGACTGCGACGAGTCAGAATGAACTTGATGGATTCTTTTTTAAAATGAACTATTGGTGGTTATTTCTATCATAAAAGCAATGGGGTAGTTAGTAAATAAAATGACCGGTTTATGATTTAAAATATCCTCTTTTCTTATTGGCATCGGCAAATACTCCCAGTCATGCTCTGTATTCTGCCATACAGTAACCTACAGGGCAAAGGAGTCCCTTTTGACAAGAATAGAGAGGCTCACCTTTCTTTCAAGGAGAAAGATGGCTGGTGGGTTCACACTGCTCACCTTGTGGTTAGCACCCCACCTCCCCATTAGGATGTACTTAGTAGCAAGGTTGCTTGTTTATTAAAATGGTTTGGGGGTAGGAGTCCGCTTTTCCCTAAAAATCGCTGTATCTGTTTCTCTCACTCAATGCGGACAGGTGTTCCTGGGATCAGTTCTCCCTACAGAATCTTATGCACACTACCTACAATTCGGACTCACGTGGGCCAGTGCCAAGTTTTTGAGCGTGTGCAAATTTACAGAGGCAGAAAGCCTCATAAGCTGGCAGACTTGCTCTGCTCACCTGGTGTTAGCCAGGGCTCACCCGTCAGTGCCGTCAGGGCTCGGTTCAATAAGTTAGGACCCAAAAATGCACTTTGAAGGGAAAAAAGGCGGGGGAGGATGTTTGTAGGTGATAATGCTGCTACCATCTCTGAGAACGCAGACTTCTGAAAGGCTGATTGACCTCTGGCTCATGAATTAGAGAAGTCAGTTGGATATCTAAGGTAAGATATAAATGCTATTTTGCCGGTGCTGCAAAACCTTTTAATAACGTGTGTAACAAATCAGCAGCTTCTAAATCTGCTGTTGAGAAAGGAAGTTCAAGTTTGTTGAACCCTCTTCATAATAGGCTGGGACGGCTCCTCTTACAGGAGGAAGATCAGCATGATTATGCTGCCAAGTGCACGCCAAGTTGGGCTGCACACTGCTCCCCGGAAGCCTAATTGACAATTTTGTTGCCCTTCTCTGACTGTTTAAGAAGAGTTGTGAGGTCAATGGCAGTGCTACTTCTCTGAGTCATAAATGCCATCCACTAGGACTTTTTTTTTTTTTTTTGGTTAGCCTGTTCTTTTAGAAGGCTGCAGTGTCAAATATTTAAAAATAAAATGTTTTACAGCGAGAGAAAATCTGACAATGCTGCTGACCCACATTTCAGAGGGAAATGAGAAATATAGGGGTCAGATCCCAGCCAGTGGAAACACAATGAGTACTTACACTGTAAATGAAGTAGTGAAATCTCCCACTGGAACAAGCAATTTTCATAACCAGCACACCTCAGTAAAATGGATTTTATCATATCTTGTGACCTCCTCAAGTTCCCTAAACACAAGTTTCAGGGTCTATTTGACTGACTAAGATGCACACAACCTTAGAATATGGTCAAATTAAAAGGACCTAAATATTAACACTCAGAAATTAACCCAGACAGTCCATCACGATATTGGGGTTGGGGGTGGGGACTATAATATTTGAATGGATCATGTATTGTCATAGTTTGATTCTTTTTCCCCTCAGGAAAAAGGTGGACAACATATCATTATAATATCTAAATTGAAATATTAATACTAGAAAATTAAACACCACCAACATTTAAGGGTAGAATCCAAATATCCAAAAATTAGAATAGACGCTAAGTATAAAAGTATCGTAATGTCTTAGTTGTGAGATATGTGTCAAATATTTGATTTTTCCTTCCAATGCACAAGAGAATGTATTTCATTTCCTTCAGTTGAACAAGTAAGTATTTGGAAAACAAGAAAAGCAATGTCAGTGTTTCCCCATAAATTTTAGAGAAAACCCATTATTTTCCCATAAGTAGGTGTGGAGTCTCTTATAATTCAAAATATAGAACAATAGCATTTTAAACAATTTTCACAGTTCCTTAGTATTTGCAATTAGAGAAAATGCATATAGTTTTAAAGCAAACATACCACTTCCTTTTAGCTATCTGTATGTTTTCAATAGCAAGTATGTTCACTAAAAAATGTTTTAAATTATATAAGTATGAATCCTATAATAACATTTCTCTGAAGGTCTGATGCTGATAAAACATTGACTTTTTAAAAATAAAAATAGATAACAACTACCTCATAATTTCTCATTTGTAAATTTAATGAAAGAGAACTGCAATAATCCTACAAAATCTACTAGGCTAACCGCACATGCAAAAGGTCATTATGAATAATCTAGCCTACTTAAAATAACATATTTTTCATACATTGCATAAGTTACTAACAAGTATATTTTGAAAATACTAAGTGGATTGCATCACATTTCATGCTTCTTTCTGAGTCTTACCCAGATTCAGTATTATGCTACTTTTTAATCTTAATATCTTCTATTGTAGGGATAACTTTGTATAAAGAGCTCTGGTGGTGTAGTGGTAATGATTTGGGATGCAATCCTCATGGTCAACAGTTCAAAAACCACCAGCAACTTAGTAGGAGAACAACTGGGTTTTCTACTCCCTTAAACAGATAGACTTTTGGAAACCCACTGTGTTTTGCTATGAGTCAGCATTGATTCAATTGCAGTGAGCATTTGTTTTGTTTTGGTTTTGGTTTATATTAATGAATCATTTCATTGGGAGTTCTTGTAGCTCTTATAACAATCCGGACATCAGTTGTATCAAACAGATTTGTCCATATATTGCCGTCATCACTTTCTAAACATTTTCTTTCTGCTTATTTTTGTTTGTAATCTTTGAATGGGCCTTAAATGATACTTGAAAATGAGTGGTCAAATTCCACACATGATAATAAAAACAGCGTCATAATAGAGATTGTCAATAAAGCTACATTTTTTTTCTTGTGTCTTTCTTTCTTTATCTGTTTCCATCTTTCAATCCTCGACCTTCATCTTGATGGCATTCCCACCAAGATACTTCTGGGAATATGGGAAAAAACAGTAGTTGGCAGGCTACCTTAATTTTTCAGGGGTAATTTTTGGCTGTATTTCTTTTTTTTTTCTTTTTTTGCTTCTTTATAAGTGCAACATGGTAAACAACAAAATAATAATTAGTTTATTTTGAATTTCATCTTTACACTTTCCTAAGAACAAACTTACTTCAGAATTTATACCTAGGGTACATACTAGCTAAAACTAAAAAATATATTGTCTACACACATTATTTTATTGTTTAAATGGCCCTCATTCATGTTTCATTTCCATAATATTTCCCCAGCTTGTAAAGCTTATGTTACATTGAGCTCCTCTTTAAATTCACAATGCATAAAACTGCCAGGTGGCCTAATAACAGAGTGCATTAACAGATTGAACGATAAATCAGGTGGTTGTGTTCACGTACTGTAAAAATACCACGATTTCTTTCAGATTATAGTTTGTACACTGTTTCTGCCAGTGATCACAAATGCTTGGAGACATTCAAAATGTAGAGAAAGTTCATAACTCCCAATCTAAAAGTAATACTATCTTTGTCTTAACCTTATCATTGTTTTTATCTACAGCTTAAAATTGTTATATTAAATAAATTAATGAATGGAATATCCGTAACTAGCTAGAACTAGTATGTCTATTAATATGAAATACTATTAAATTGATGCTTCACATAAATAATTCTAATTAATGACCAATTTATAGTCAATTAAATAAATTGAGAGCACACCATTGGTACTGTCTATGTTCATCCGTTAAAAGAGTGAAAATGGGAAAACAGAATACAAATTAATGATATCCAAAATATTTGAATATTTTAAATTATTAATTTACATTTGTCTTTTCTTTCTCTAGAAGGTAGAATTTTTGTAAATCACTGAAATGAAAAATATATAATATTGATATTCCTGTGTAATAAAAGCCTAGTTTTTCAGCACATTTTTTCTGCAGGTTTTGTGGTCAAATTAATTGCCTTGGCTGATAGTCGGTTTGACTTATACTCAAGTCTTTAAGTAACTGATTGTGCACAGGAATCTGGATATTAGCACCTATGAAAAGAAAAATTATCTATTGTACAACCTAACTTGTAAGTAGACCAAAAAACTCAGTAGAAAAATTCACTTCTATTTAGCCAATTTTGACGCATAGCTACCTTTTGGGCAAAGTAGTACTGCTCCTCTGGGTTTCCAGGGCTGAACCTCTTTATAGGAGTAGAAAGTGTTATCTTTCTCCCTCATAGCAACTGTTGGTATCAAACTGCTGAGCTTGTTCACCCAACTCATATCCACTGCATCGCTGGGGTCTTTCTGTAAGTAAGGACACTGAAAAAATCAAGGAGTCAACTGACTCAGGTGAGTACCTTAGTGACAATGCAATCAAAGGTCAAGACCTCTTATGAGACTAATGAGAGCACTACCTTTGGTTACCGGGTTTGTGCAAACTGTATCTGTCTTAGCAGCAGTCAACTGGCAGAGTCATAGCAGGTCTCAGCTTTCCTGTCTTTAAGTCAAAGCTCTGTGTACTCTTTCACTCACCTCCCCAACCCAGTACTCTTTATTTAACACATTGTGGATGGATCCAGAGTTTACTCGTGTTTATGGTTTAATGCCCCCCAAAACCCAAAACTAACAGCCAAAAAAATAGGTGGACACTTGAATAAGTTGGTAAAAATACATATATATACATCCAGTCTTTAATGTGTTACCATTACTGTACTGTACTGTGTTTTCATGCTAATAGAACATATTTTTTCAAAGAAACAGAAGCAGACATAATTAGATTTGTGTTGTAAATGGAAAAATGTGTTTAAAAAGCCATTCTTGATGAAGTTGATTGCAACTTACAACCACTCCCCATGTGTGTCAAAAAAGAATTGTGCTCCATGAATTTTTCATTGGTTGTTTTTTTAAGCCAGGTCTTTGCCCCCAGGTATTTCTCATTGAATTTGAACCTCCAACCTTAATCAGTTTCATTACCCAGGGACCCAAGGATAAATAAAATACAATTGAAGTATCTATCCAACATATGCCTAGATGCTGTAAACCAGTGATAACGTGTTCCTACCCAAGAGGGTAATAAGCCCAAACTTCAAAGGTAGAGCAAAGATTCAAATAGGAAAGCTTTCAAAAATTTCAAAGAACTCATTGATTCCGCAGTAAAAATGAATTCAAGCAACAAGTTCATGTCAGGGAATGGCAGACTAACATAAACAACACCATTTACAACTGAAATGAGAATGTCAAGTTTGTAAGAAAAAACATGCTGCGATAAGTTAGCATTTTAAGAGTGAGCTGAATTTAACATGAGGCTGCCTAACACCCACGGACACAGATCTCTGTAGAAATGCGATATAGCACTTTGGTTAAAGAGTACACCTAGTGCAAATCCTATGCCTTTTGAATATTCTTATGACACTCACTGTGGCTATAGGCTGATTTGAGCAGTACTAAGAAAAAGGCCTGGGAAATATCTCAAGATGACCAATTGAATACTCTGTCAGAAATGATGTCCTTTCGTCCTTTTTTTCTATCAAACACGGGCTAGAATTAATAATCACATCTGACTGCAACGGGATGAAGAGATGTAATGTTCTTATGTACTTGGGAGGAGGAGGACATCTTGGGCGAGTATTAGACAACTCTACTACAGATCCTATTACCAGTACTACCTTGTGACTGTGTAACCACTTTTGGAGACCATTCAGTTCCAACTTTCTGGAAAGCATAATTGTTGGCCTTCTGAGGAAGATACCAAACCAGCAAGCAACTGAACAAACTCCCGCCATCCAGGGGCTGCTGCCTCATAATGAGACTATAAGAAAGCTGGGGAAACTGGTTTTCAGTCTGACTTTCAAATTCTATAGCAAGAGTTCTCAACATTGGCACCATGAATGGATAATCCATCATAGCATCTTTATACAGAGAACATCCCTGACCTCTATTCCACAGATACCTGTAGCATCAGCAACAAAGAGCTGCCCCAGTTTTAACTCTCAGAGCTGTATCCATACCATGCCGAGCAATGCCAAACAACTCACTCAAGTTAGGTGAGTTTGTTCCTACTTTATTACCATTTTTCTATCGGGGTGAAACTACAAAGAATGTTGCCATCAATATTTCTCAGTCAAAAAATGTACTTTGGCAATCTGGAGAAACAGGGACTAATGTTGACCAAGAGAATCTGAGGGAAGTGTTTTTGGAAAATAAAGTGCATTAAGCACAGACACTGGTGTATCCAACTCTTCTGGCTTCCCTATTGCCATAAGGCAGGCATCATATACAACAGAGTACACCAAAAACAAAACAAAACAAAGAAAACAAAAAGGAATTGTGAATGGCAGAGCAGTATGCATTTTTCCTGCTAGATGAACATTAAGCAATTCACTCTGAGTTAGTTCACCCATCTCTTGGGAAGGTTCTCTCTGGTCACAATGAATCAGGCATCAAAGAACAAAAAATCACTGTGAATGAGGGAGAGTGTGGAATACGGAGTGGTGACCCATCTGTAGGCAATTGGACTTCCCCTTACAGAAGGGTCATGGGGAGGAGACGAACCAGTCATGGTGAAGTATAGCACTGACGAAACATACAGCTTTCCTCTAATTCTTTAATGCTTCCTCCCCACCCCCATTCCCCACTCCCTGATTGTCACGATCCCAATTCTAACTTAAAAATTCAGCTAGACAGGAACATGTACATTGGTCCAGTTAAGAGTTCATAAGGAAAGGAATCCAGGAGAGATCAACCCCTTGGGGTTGATACCAAGAAGGGAAGAGGAAGGTAGGGTAGAAAGGGGAAACTGAGCACAAGGATCTACGTATAACCTCCTCCCTAGGAGACAGACAGCAGAAAAGAGGGAGACACTTCACTGTGTGAAGGGAGACATCACAGTGTAAAACAAGAAAAAATAATAATTTGTAAGTTACCAAAGGTTCATGAGTGGGGGAGAGGGGGAAATGAGGAGCTAATATCAAGGGCTCAAGTAGAAAGAAAATATTATGAGAATGATGATGGCAACAAATGTACAAATGTGCTTGGCACAATGTATGTATGTATGGATTGTGATAAGAATTCTGAGTCCTCAAAGAGATTTAAAAATAAGTAGTTTCACTGGACCTTGCTTTTTGTGATGGACAATTTAAGAGAAGAGCAAACAGCTCTGAAGTTGTGTTTCCCGCTCAGAAAAAATGTCACAGAAACTGTTGAACACAGCTTTAGAAAAAACTTTAGAAAAGTTTAGAAAAGTTTCTAGGGCTGAGCCCCGGTGGCGTAGTGGTTGTGCGCGGGACTGCGGCCCACTGGGACGGAGGTTCAATTCCAGCAGTGGGGCTGCGCCTCCTACTCCCACCACCAGAGAGCAGTGATGCCCCCCCCCCAAAAAAAAAATAAATAATAAAAAAAAGAAAAGTTTCTAAAGGCAATACTTTAGAAAAAACTCAAGGGTACCAGTAGGTTTTTTTCTTTCAAACAAGGTGAAATATCGATTGATGACAAACCTCATTCTGGACTTCTGTCAACTTCCCAAATGGACAAAAAATATTGACTTGTAGTACATTTGGAGTTCATTCCACTAGGTCAGACAGTTAATCAAGCTATCTATTTCTGTGTGGGGAATTTCTTCCAAGCTGTCGCCCTCAAATATATGCCAAACTGAAACCACTTGCTACACGTGGCAAATGACTATACCCTTGAAAGTCAACAGACATAGATCAGGGATTATTCTCCCTAAGGATTATCAGCCATTTACAGTAGGGGGTCCTCAAACTATGGCCCCATGGGCCGCATGCGGCCCGCTGGGGACATTTATCCGGCCTGCCAGGTGTTTTTGCTGTGCTACCTGTCCTACTTAGCAGCCCACTCATCCCTGGACAGTAGTGATCATGTGTGCCACTCTTCAAACTGTCCTCCTTCTCTCTGTCTCTAGACTCCTCCTCTCAAGTCTCGGGTGTGGTGGGATGAGTTACCAGTTTGCCTGTGCAGAGCCTGCTGCTGCTTGAGGACTGAGGTAAGTTAGGATTTCTTTTTAAGTTAGAAGATCAATGTTTTTTATTATTTTGTAGTTAGTAGGGCCTTTTTTTTTTGCGGTTAAGAGGGACCTTTTTCTTCTTAAGTTGGGAGGTTTTGTTTTTGTTTCTTTTTGGCAGATAGGGGGCTTCTTTATTTTTGAAGTTAGGAGCACCTTTTTTTTTGAAGTTGTTAGGAGAGTCTTTTAATTTAAGTTGTTTAGTTGGTTGGGGGTGGCTTCTAGGGGGGTTGCAATAGGGGGCTTCTTTTTTTTGAAGTTAGGAACACTTTTTTTTTGAAGTTGTTAGGAGAGCCTTTTAAGTTGTTTAGTTGGTTGGGGGTGGCTTCTAGGGGGGTTGCAATGCAGTGATAACTCAAATAGGCAGCTCAGTGCTAATGCAAATGGTCACCACTCAGAGGTAATGCAAAAAGTCAGTGGTCATGGTAATTGTGAGTGCTCAGTGCTAATGCAAAGAGTCAGTGCTCAGTATTATCACAAGGGGCCCACTGGTCATCTGCCTAAAACCCCATGGGAACTTCATCTGGCTCTGCAGACAGCCGAGGAGTAGGAAACCCAATTTAATTGACAGTAAGCGCATTTATATTCTGATTGTTATTCAGTTGTGTATGATGTTGTATGTTGTGTGCTGTGTAAGTCCTAGTTCATACTGTTGCAATCTCTTAGCAGTGTGATTTGGAAGCACATTAGATTTGGAAGAAAAAAAAATGCACATGTGCCTTCTTTTTTTCCTGCAGTGGAATCTGATCTCATGGGTCTTTTCACCCATGCGATCAGATTCTTGCACGAGTTCACTGACCGCAGTGTTGTTTGCACAGGATAGTGTGAACTGGAAGGTGGTGGAGGAGCCACCTCTGTAATCGTGCTAGTTCCCCCAATGCACCAGTGTGAGCCTGAGGTAAAAGCAGAGTTCCACCAATATGGATATTGGTGAGGCTGAAATGATGTGGATGGCAAGGCTGCATTGATAGACACTGATCAGACTGCATTGATGGGCAGTGATATATATATATATATATATATATATATATATATATATATATATATATATATAGTGTCTATGTTCAAAGAATACAATTTGCATCGACACTATCAAACACAATATAAAGATAAATATGATTGTTTGGTTGGAGAAGTGAGAAAAGATAAAATATTAAAACTGAAAAATACATTGACAACTCAGTAAAATACTTTTATGAAGCAGAAGCAGCTAACTATTTCATCACTGCGAGGAAGTTTTCAAAGTTGTCAAGCTAATAGTGTGCACTGGTAGACCATTCAGGAGGGAGAATTTGTTAAAGAATGCCTTCTTTTCTGTTGCTGAAGAGGTGTGTTCAGAGAAGGCCGATTTATTTAGCACAGTGAGTCCTTCAGAGTCTACAATTACATCAAGGATTGAAGCAATGGAAAACGATTGGCACCAGCGATTGCAAAACTCAGCAAAAAAAAAAAGTTCCTGTTTTTCCTTGGCACTTGAGGAAAGTAATGATGTTCATAATTCTGCACACCTTCTAACTTTTATTCATGGGACAAATGACTATTTTGAAGTCATCAAAGAGCTTGCTGCACTGCAAAGCATCAAAGGAGCAACTACAGGAGAGGATATCTATGAAAACGCTTCCCAAACTGTGAATGGTTTGGAGCTGGACTGGGCTAACCTAGCAAGTGTGACAGCTGATGGTGCTCCTAGCATGGTAGGATCTAAGAGAGGAGTAAATGCTCACATAACCAAGAGATGGACAAACATAACCATTCTCATCCAATAGTCATACACTGCCTCATCCACCAATAAGTGCTGTGTAGTAAATCACTGAAGTGGGACTCTGTTATGAAGATTGTGATATCTTGTATTAACTTCATTAGAGCTAAGACACTAGACCATAGACAATTTCAAGAATTTCTGTCTCAGCTAAATGTTACCTATGAAGATATTCTGTACCACACACAAACCTGTTGGCTGAGTCAAGGGAGAGTTTTGAAACATTTTTATGGCTTTCACAAATTACAGCTTTTCTACTTTCAAAAATCAAGGAAGTACTAGAATTCAATGATGCAGAATGGAAATGGTACCTTGCCTTTCTGAGAGATGTAACAGAGCTACTCAACATTTTCTATGTGAAACTTCAAGGAAAGGGGAAGCGCATCTGTGGTATGCAATCACATGTGAAAGCATTTGAAGTAAAATTAGGCTTCCTCATCAAATAAGTGAAGGAGGAAAAATTCTGCCATCTCCTCATATGTTAGTCCAGGTAGACTAAAGAAACAAATTCTTAAACACATATAAGGATGTAAGGGAAAGGTTTATATACAAAAGGAATGGAACATTGAGAAGGCATCCCAACCCAGTCCAGTCCCAGGTCATAAGTCTGATATTAGACTATATGTCTGATACCAATCTATAAAGTCTCCTTCCGACTCACAAAGCACATGCAATGACACCAGGACTATCACAGGCTAGTGGGTGCAGAGTCTTGTGTATCCAGCGGTGATAGAAGTACCCCGGCACTGGCAGGGGTCTGCCCATTGTTCCTCGTTTCCAGAACACAGGGTCCATGAGCAGTATCTATTGGTGATAAAAGCATCTCAGCGCTGTTAGGGGGTCTCCCCTTGACCTCCCGAGCATCTCAGCATGGGCAGGAGTCTCCACATAGTTTCTCCATCCCCACAGGTTTGGTTTCATCAGGGTAAGCCCATGTGGCTTCTCCTCTGGCTCCTCCAGTCTCCAGGAATCAGGATCGATCACTTTGCTGTCATCTCATCTTGTCAGTAGTTCACCTCCAAGGAACTGAGTCTCTGATCTGTCACCTCCACAGGAGAAATATCGCGAGATGTCCCATAATTTTCAGAGAAAGCCATGCCCACACAGAGGTCTCATTAACAGTTTCCAGATTGACAGGCTAGACTCCACTCCTACACTCTTAGTCAAATTGGCACCACATTACGTGACTGCCACACCCCACACCTCAAAATCTGTTAGCAAAAGAACATTGGTTGCATTCTCAAACAAAACCTGTGGATTCACTGAAAATGTTGCAAAAGGAGTTCCAATTTGGATTTAAATATCTTCATCTCCATGAACAGGACATACAGCTTTTCCATAACCCATTTTCTATTGATATTGAGAATGTGTATACAATTTACCAAATGTAACTGATTGACCTGCATAATTCAACCAGCCTTCCTAATTTCTATGCATCTTTCCTCTCTGAGACATATCCTAATCTCAGGAACCATGCACTCAAAATGGAATCATCTTTGGCAGCACTTTTGTCTGTAAACAGAATTTTCCCAGAATGAATCATCTGAAATCTCCAACCAGATCTAGACTAACTGATGCACACATGCATCATTTGTTACAACTAGCAGTGACAAATATCGAACCGGACATTGACCAGCTCATTAGCCAAAAGCAGGCCCATAGTTCCCATTGAAAGACTAGTTCCCATTGTTGATATAACTCTACTTTTTTTTTCATTTTAAATATTGTAGACATTCCCATTTTGTTTTGTTTTGTTTTCGCTTTAAAATAAGATATGTGTAGTGTGCATAGGAATTTGTTCATGGTTTTTTTTTAAACTATAATCCGACCCTCCAATGGTCTGAGGGACAGCGAAGTGGCCCCCCTGTTTAAAAAGTTTGAGGATCCCTGTCCTAGGTCATAGCCTCAGTGATTAGGTATCTCTGAGTTTGTCCCTATGCACTTACTTGTCCTGTGTCATCATTACATTAAAAAAATATTTAAGACCCTTGTTGCAGCCATTGTATTAATTCATGTCCTGGGTAGGGAGGCAGGGTGTTCCTGTTTTTTAACTCTCTCGCTACTTAGCCAAGAATGATTTCCTCTTGGGGGGACTGATATCTTCTGGCAACATGTCCAAAATAAATAAGAGAAGTTTTTGCCTTTCTTGCCTTTCAGGAGCATTCTGACTGTCACACTCTGTAGTAAAGTCTTAAAGATGCTTCCGAAGAAACAAACAGTGTGGCTTTGTTCACACTCCCTCCTAAGGGAGAGTCTAAAAATGCCCTGTATAAAAGGGTGTGACTTGATTCACACTTTTTGCTGGTCAGGTCTTAATTTTGTCCTCACTTTATCAATTAGTTTAGTAGAGAACCTACTGCAAAATGAGATTTTTAGCCACAGGCACAGAGTCCAGAATTATAATACATCATTTTAGGAGTTATGGTTATAAGGGCCAGATTAACTGACTGCACCTCAGTAAGAGTTAACAAAGTGATGTAGTTGTAGTAGAAGGGACCTGGAAATCCTTCATAAATTTTTGTCTATAAAATGTATATTAAAAAGTAGCCATAACCAGATGGCTTTGGAGAGCAGCTGTAAATTTGGTGAAGACAGCCAGTCTGAAATTATATTATAGCTAATTCAAGAAATAAAACTTTCACATAAAGATCATCTAAAATAATTATATATATATATATATATATATATATATATCTTGGATGACTAACTAATGTCCATTCATGGGTAGAATGCAAACAAATAAAAAAAGTTTACAGAAGATATTCCCCCAAATTATCGCTGTGTAGAAAATTAAATCTAAGCACTTAACTTTAGAGATACAGAGCATATACCTGTCCAATTTTATGCAAGGAGGTGGTGACCAAAGTGTGAAAGGACAGCGTGGAAGTCCACAATTCTGTCTTTACTTGTTAAAATGACCTAGATAGCAAAGTATTATAGATAAACCATAGATTGACTCCATTAGCTTAGAAACCTGAGTGATTGTGTGATTATAGCCAAACATGCCACACTGTGTATATGTATATATACAAATATATGTATGTACACACATCACTCTGTGAATGAGAAGAAGAAAACTTTGCTGCATATAGTTTCTTGGAGGCCATCTTTAGACTACAGTAATATCTTCAACATGACCAATACATAGCATTCCATAAAGATAATTCTAGATAGAACTAAAGGGTAGGTAGGTTCAAAGTGGGAAATGAGAAGTCTTAAGTTGAGAGAGGTACTAAAATCATCAATTTTATAGAAAACACAAGAATGAAAATCCTGATCAAACTCTGCTTTTAAGATATGATCTTTATAAAAGGTTAAGTATTGAATAAATAATTTATTGAGATTGCTTTTTACATTATGGTTCTGATTTGGCAACTCATCTTCTTTTCTATGCCTATTTCCTATAATTCACCTCTCTGAATCACCTTCTCCAAGTCGATCAATTTCCAGAACTTCTTTACCTGCAAATCTATGATTATCTTTTGTCCTAGTCTTCGTTATCTCTAATGCTCCACATCAGATCTACTGCTCCCTCACAGCCCAACTGCAACTACTCACACACGAGATATTCTCAGACTCCAACTGGGTGCAGCACTCCTTCGGAACTTATTCGTCTTGGGGTTTAATAATTTAGTGCCTGTGAAAATCATTTATCTTTTGCCGAGCCTATATTTCTTTTGATTTCCATGGCATTCCTAAAAATGTGCTATAAATTCCTGAGAGACTGAGACCCATTTATTTATATCACCACAGAACTGCACCAAGTATTTTGCTCATAATAGATGCTTAATGAAGATATAATGATTGCTACTGCCTATTGTGCTAAAACTTAACTATCAAATTTTCGTTCTGTCTTAAGTGTATTTCTTTCTCTTTTTTTTTTGTTGCCTACAAACCTAATGTCATGCCTAATACTATATTGAGTGTCAATCAGCAAGTCAGAAAAATCTAATGAAAAACTTCCCCTTTCTCACTACTTCTACCCAGATAAAGTTGAAACACATGTTCTATAGACAATGTTTCTATGTGACACAGTTCTCTTGTTGTCTTACCTGTCAAGGATCCAATACATGTGTTCTTTATTTCTGTTATAGAAGTCTTGAGCTACAGATATCTGACTTACAGAAAATTCCTATTTGTCCTCTAATGTAATGAAAGCGTACCCTCACTTTATAAATATGGAACTAATCCCTACTTGCAAGAATTTCTTCCACACTATCACACTCATTTTCATTTCATTTAAATAAAGCCCAATGCCTTTGAGTCCACTGTGCCTTACATTGACCCAATAGGACAGAATAGAACAGCTTGTAAGAGTCTTAAGGCTGCAAATCTTTACAAACACAGACTGTATAGTTTCATCCTCCCACTGAGTGACTGATGGATTTGAACTGCTGACTTTATGAATAGCAATGCAGTGTTTCATCCACTGATCCAGGAGGGTTCCCTCTTGACTGAAATTAAGAACAGCATGAATTTGATCTACCTACCTACAAATGCTGAAAGACAGGGATCTCATTTGAAGCCTAGAGACTTTCTGCGTAATGGTCTGAGCTTTTTTCCTGTGTTTCCACCATGAGAATATATTAAGAAAAAAATTAATGACAACACTCTGGGAAGGCAGGTAGAAGATTCATGGAAAGGATGGAACAGTCAGCCCGAAGCATAACCCAAAATCAAAGAGAAAGGACCCTATATAGAGAACAATGACATTACTGTATGATATATCTGGTGCGGTATCACACAATAATTAGAATTCTGTGCCAACTAACAAAACAATTGTGGCAGGTCAAACCACTGCCCCCTTTACTTCCACACAAAGGGGTTTTCATAACCTGAAAGATATTTGCCCACCCACTACTGGCAGCATAGATAACATTAAGAGAAAAATTGCAGCATGTCAAAGGAAGCAATTTATTTACAATACTTTGCTCTAACTCTGAAAGTACATTTACAGTCCACCCAGGTTGTTTTCTACTAAGGCAGCCTTCATGTATGCTGCCTTTAGAGATGCAAATGTGAGCACATCACTTTGGGGCCAGATATTCTTACCTGAATGGCCAGGCAGGAGTCAAAGAATATTAAACCCACAGTAACTCCTTGTCTGAAAATGCAGTTCAGTGAAGGGAAATATTTTTCACTAATGTTATCAGTTGTTTTGATTTTTGTCTAGCTATTTTTAAGGCCAGGCAAGTCTAGAGTTTGTTTTCTTTTTGACTAGTATGAAAGGCAATTGCATGTTCAAGTCCATCTCAATGTGGGCAATATGCACAGGGGAATGTCATGAAGTTTGTGGAACATCCCCATAAATTCTTGATTCCACTTTTCTGTAAACGTTTTGAAATTCCCAAGTATATTTAATTCACTAAAAAGGAGAGGGGAAAGTATAGCAGTACATATCCTGAATGGAACATACAAGTGAAAGACTTTATCCAGTCAGGTGACAGTGGATTCTGCTGTAGAGATAATCTGGAAATGAATCTACTGAGAAAATAGATTGCAACCATTGATGGTAACTCAAAATTGATTTTATTCTGGAAAGAAATTTGTAATCGTAAGTATCCTTCACCTGAATCTGCTAGCATATTAAAAAAAATAAGACCTGAGAGAAAACTGCTGAAGAGGAGGCAGTTCCAAACTTCAAAAGTCTTAAAAAAACTGTATTTTTCAAGCATAAAATTAGATGTGAGATGCACACTCAGTGTGCTAAAAGCCCACATTCTATGTTTATTCATTGAAAATAAGTCAACTCCACCATTGGAATGATGCCAAAGTGTAAACTCTCTGAATATAAGAAATAAAGCAATAAATTCTTGGGCTGCATGTGCTACAGCTTAGCCAAGACAATGAGTCATTGTTTGACTATGATCTCTTAGTTCTCCCTTCTACATGATTTTCTCTGAAAGAAAAATTAAGGATGAATAAAAGTTGAAACTATATATATAGGACATCAAACTACTTGTACAGATTTTGAAGAATGGCAGAAAAAATAGTACTGTGCCCTTTGCCTCTTTGGAATCACCCCAAAGTAATATGAATGTCAAGAAACTACAAATATAAAAACAACAATGCACCTTCATTTTTTTTCACACCCTCATTTTTGATGCAATTAGAAGACCCCTATAACCAGAACCACGGTATAGGTGTCAAGCTGTCAGGCACACATACACACACAAAAGTCACACCCGAATGCGTGGAAATGCCACTGAAGGGTGTGCCCATGGTGCAGGTCTTGAATAAAGCCATCAGCATAATTCTTCAAAGAGGGATCAAACTCAGGAGAAAAGGAGACATTTTAATTCTCTTGTTTGCTTCAGAAAATCATTACGGATATGACTAGAACTAGAATTGTGTTGGATATTCTTCTAGCTAAATAAGTGGTTGAGAACTTTTCTAGTAAGAAAATGTATCATGGTTAAAAAGTTTTTACTGAGAAAAAATTCTGTCTTTGCTGAGATTCTTCTGTGGTATGACCTAGTCATAAGTTGGAAATGTCCTGTATTATGATGTGATTAAGATTGTCTATAACCTTGACAAGATTGTGTATAACCTTGACAGTGGTTTGGCCACTATGAATATAGTCTCCCTCCTATGTTGAGTTCTCTTATAATGTAATAATTCAGTTAACCAATTGAAGCAGAGTTTCCTCTGGGGAATAACCTACCTCCAATATATTTGAACACTGTGCCAAAGCTTGTTTGCTTTTTGTTCGATGTGGTTCTTGCATCTCTCTCATTATCTGACCTCCAATATTCTGGAACTGAGCTAAAAACCTGCCATACTACCTACTAATTCTGAGGATGTTAAGTCAAGGGAAAAGCAATCTAACTTGAATTGTGGGAATAAAAGAGTTACGACCCTTCAAACAGTTCCAAGCCTTGAGCCAGTTTACAAACAATGTTTTCAATGAAGGGGAGGTTGATTCCTTTAAGGAAGAACCCCACTACCCTTCCGAAGTTTTACACTATTAGTCTTCCTTTCTTACTCAAAGGAATCAATAGCCTTTTACGAATATGGATAGTCACTGATGAAAGTGAACTAATTATGTTTTCAGAGATTACTAGATACTGAATTGAAACTGATTTTCAATATCATTGCGACCCACCTCTAAAAGTGGGGTTTATGGAAATCAGTTTATTAATGAAGCAGCTCAGGCCCATGTTACAGCACATTCGATGGGTCCTCAACATAGCCTGGTGGTGATTTCCCCAGTTTCAGAATGCATCATTGGAATATTTATACTCATCAACTGGCAGAGTACCCAACTAAAGGCAGAATAAGTTATTGTGGTAGGAAAGATTGACCATAAGCCATTAGAAATTTACCTAGGAAAATTGTAAGTACTAGTGTTAGTGTATTTATGGAGGGATTGTAGGGTTTAGGACCACTATCAGGGATTTGAAGATTTAGACATGGGAATTCCCATATGTTCTCATTTAACTTGCCTGTGTGACTTATTCTGGGTTGACGGTGTGTGTTTGTTTGTGTGAGTGTGTGTGTGTGTGTGTGTGTGTGTGTGTGTGTAAAGGGCTGGGTGGTGGTGGTGGTGCGGGAGGATTTTGGAGAATGAAAGTAAATTACTGTAAACTTAACCAAGTGGCAACTACAATTGCTGCTTTTCCAGATGCAGTTTCATTACTAGAGATAATTATCTCCTGGTACCTGGTGTGAAGCTATTGTTCTGCCCAATATTTTTTCATTCAATTCCAATTAGTGAAGATCACCAGAAGTACTTTGTCTTTCACCAGCAATGCTACTATATCATCAACCTCCTACCGCAGAAGTATATCTACTCTCCAGCACTTGTCATAATTTAATTCACAAGCTCTTTGATCACCTTTCCTTTACTCAAGGCAACACTCTCATTTATTACATTGATAACATTTGCTTATTGAACCTATAATAGAGAAATGGTAATGATTCTACACTTATTAGTATTTCATTTTCCTGATACAACATAACTTGATAAAAAATAGCCTTCCAAAAAAAAGTAGCCTTCCATCTCAATGAAATTTCTAAGGGTAAATGGTGTGGAACATGTTAGGATATCTTTACTACAGTAAAGGATACGATTTTGATCTATTCCTTCTCACAACTAAAAAGGAAGCACAACACTTGGTAAGAGAGGATTTTGAAGGTAATGTGTCCTTCATTTACATGTGCTGCTCCAGCGTGTTAAGAACGTGATCAAGAGAAGACTCTAGAACAGGTTCTGGCTGCCTCGGCATCTGCTCTACCTGCAGATCCACTTGTACTTGAGTGTCAGTGATAAAGAGGGACGCTCTTTGACGAATTTGGCAGACTTTTATTGAGGAATCTCAGAACAAACACATCATTAAGAAGGATTTTGGAGAAAAGTTTTGACATCCTCTGCAGATAACTGCTCTTCATTTTAGAAACACTTTTGACTTGTTAGTGGGCCTTATGTATTGATCAACTGCTTAACTGCGGACCACCAAGGTGCCATGCAGTCTGAGGTGCTTATCATAGTCCAGGAGTTGTCTGACTGCATGAGAGCGGGTTCTCTAGAAAGGCAGATGCTTATATATGTATATAAAGAGAGAGAAATATTTATCAAGATAATTACTCACACAGCTGTAGAAGCAAGTAAACCGAGTCCCAATTCAGATTCATGCGTCAAATGGTACTGGAAATTTCTGATTCATGTAGCTGTGGGACTGACAGACTAGGAAACATGAAGACCAAGCAGGAAGTAAGATGAAGGAAGACAGTACAACCACAGGCTGGTAGATGCAGAGACAGGTGAAACCAAGGCCAGCAGGCCAATCTTCTGGCTGCAGAGTCCCAGTAAATTCTAGATAGGCAGGCCAGACTGATGGCTCCTGGGATTGGCAGACAAGGTGGCTGAACTATTAGCTCAAGTTCAAAGAACTAGAAATCTGTGAGCCAGATGCAGGATCCATACCCACCCAAAGCAGGAAATGTCCCTACAGTGTCTACTAATAAAGGGATTAGGCCATACCCCACAGAAACTTCCTTCCAATTGCATCAAGTCTGTGACCTGAGAAAGGGGTTTTCACTCTGCACCAATCTTCCCAAACTGCTTGGCTGCTCTCAGCAGATCCCCTCATGTAGTTTAATGCATTATACATCATGGAAGATTAGTAGACTAAACCACTGAGAATTTTTGCCCAGCCAAATGTGCACGATTGCATTGGCCCAATGGAGTCAGAGTTGAACGTGCTTATTAGCACCCTATCATTAAATAGAAGTGGTCTATACAAGCTCAAACTCAAGCAGGACCTGAATGTACCAGTCAGCATGCGGAAGTGGTCCTAATTCCTTGACCTGCACCCACATCACACTATCTTCCCTCCCCCAGTTTGTTCCTATTACCTCAGTCATTCTTTATGATTGATTGTTTAAAGAAGTTAAAATTCAAGCTTATTTTACAGATGGTTCTGCAAGATATGCAGCACCATTAAAAAGTGGGTAGTAACAGGGCAACATGCCCTATGTCCTCCATGAAGGATGGGAGTCCATCTTGATCAACAAGGTGGCATCAGATTAATATTCCGTAATTGAGCACATAATTGTGTCCATGTAGAACTTGTCCATTTACCATGAGGCAGTCATTTAAACTGAACAAAGGAATACTCCTGGTTGAAAATCAGGCATGATGTGGGTCTGGGTGGCATCCTTTCAAGATACTTGACTTCCAGAAGAATGAAGAAATCTATCTTGGAAGGAGTCCATCTAGAATTCTCTTTAAAACCAAATTTAGCAATATTTAATATCATGTTCTTGAAACATGGCATGAGAGAGGACCAGTCCCTGGTGACAGACTTCATGCTCTGTAAAGAATCGGCGGCGGGGGGGGGGGGGGGGGGGGGGGGGGGGGCGGGCAACAGAAAGCAAGCAAGCATTGGAATTACTCCTGCAGCGATGATTATGAAGAACAGTGTTTTGTTCTGTTGTACACAGGACTGCTAAGAGTATAAACTGAGTCAATGGCACCTAATAACAACTGCAGAATTGAGAAGACAGACTGTTTGCATTAAAAGTGCTCATACATAATTTTAAATTCAAAATTACGCTACCTTGTTCCACTGTCTCAATAAAATTAGAATTTCATAAGAATTGCAAGAAAGAGAATAAGATGACCCCAGTGCTGCCTCTCCTTTCAAACTAGACCAGAGCATGTACATAGGGACAAATAAGAGCTTATGACTTGTGGAATCCAGGAACAGGAATGAGAATAGTGATACCAGGAGGGTAGAAGGAAGGTGGGGGGAGGAGGGGAAGAAGAAGGAACTGACCACAGCGATCAGCACATAACAACACACACCCCTCCAGGGGGATGAATAACAAAAACCATGGGTGCAGGGAGATAGCAATAGGTGTAAAGTATGAAATTAATAATAATTTATAATTTATCAAGGGGTCACATGGGAGGGGAGAGGAAAAGCAGGAGTTGATATCCAGGGCTGAATAGAAAATTCCTGTCTAGAAAATAAAAGAATGATGGCAATGTATGTACAAATATGCTTTATACAATTGTTTTATGGTTTGTTATAAGTGTTGTAAGAGCCCCAAATAAAATGATCTTGCCGTGTCCTGACAAGCAAGAGGTAGATTTTTTTTTAAATAAAAGTATAGACAAATCTTTTCAAATTATACTGAATAAGCAAACCTGGCCTCAGGCTGATTGTGTGTTTCAATTTGGACACATGAGTCACAAAGATGACAATTTTTTTATGATGATCTTTTTGATATAAGCTTTTTGTTTTCTTTCTTTCAGTCATTTTTCACCAATCAAGTTTTGATGCCAATCCCATCACATGGGCACTTATTCAGCTTCACTTGATTTCTTAATACGACCAGCTCTTGTCAATAATGCATGTGAAGAAAGCAGATTCTCAAGATTGTGCACAATGGCCTTTCTGTTCCTGGTGTCTGGGCAGAAATTGGGATTTTGGTGTCAGAATGCTTCTATTGATCCATGTTTGCTTCTCTCTGGAACGAAGCATCAGTGATATCTATTACCTCTATCCCCTCAGTTGTGATGTCACAGGTAGTGAGTCAAATGACAAAATGTATCTCCAGCTCCTAAAATCATAACCAATAATAAGCATTCGAACATCTCATGGAGTGCACCCAGAAGATGCTTTTGAAATTTGCAAAGGAGCTGAACTCTCAAGAGTTCTAAGTATACTTTTGTAACCTTCAGTAGTTTCTGTGTTTTTGACCTTACTGAACAGCTGTTAAAGGAATTATTCTTTCATGCTTGGCAGTTTTGTTTTGTGACTATCTTAAAATCCCCCGTAAACAGAGATATAGTGATCTGCATGAGCCCATTTCAGGAGAGTGAAGTCTGACTTTTTATTGCAGACATAGTATTTTATTGTATTGTCCTGGCTCCTGCTATCACCCACCTTTCTAAAAAGATTGTAAATGGAATGCTATTCTGCTGTCTGTCATAAAATTATAACTTACTATACTTCTAAAAATATACAGGTGTTTGTATGCATAGATTTTGCTACTGAAATGGAGGGATGTTTATTTCAGCGGAAGCATTAGACTGTGTATTTATCATTCTCATGTTTGAGAACAAAGGCTGAGGTGGTTCTGTACAACAGTATCTTATCAGATTTCAGGGAGATATGTGGGATAGTGATGACCTAGCGAATGTAGGAATCAATGTGCAGATGTCGTTTCTCATGCTCTGTGTACGATAAAAGATTTCTTAATAGGACATTTAAGAGGAGTTTCTGGAATTCTGGCTGCAGACAGTAGCATGAATGCTTAGGAATGTTTCCATGGAATGAAATCTTGGCCAATAATTTATTTGCCCTCGGAGTCCTCCCAAACAGAAGACCTTTTGTAAACCTGGGAACTACTGAATTTAGAGATCCTTTGAAGTCATTTCTTTTACCCCCATGCTGCAGCTACCCTGACTCCTTGCTCTTGGGTAATATTGTCTCTCCAGGCCTCTGAAAAAAGGATTTCCACAGCAAAATACCACCTGGCAGCAGACTTCACTGCTCTTTGCCAGGGTTCCTTTGCCCAATTCAGGCCACATATTGCTTACATGGCATCTATTACTTATATGCCACATATTGCTACATTTGGACACCATTGCTCAATACATAAAATCTCTCATATACCTGAGGATTGTTAAATTATCTCTGACTTCTAGAGAAATTATTCTAGTTCCTTTAGCCTTTCCTCAAAGGTATTAGCCATCAAATCTTTAATCATTTTCATTGCTCTCCTTTGGAAGCTCTCCAAGCATTTCACAGACCTGGAAGTTTGGGAACTTCGAGCTAGAAACCATGTTCTGACAAGCAAGAGGATGACCTCAAATTCAACATAACAGGTCTTTCATACCTTTCTATAGCATCACATTGACTCTGGTAAGCTACTCCTGATGCATAGTAAATAATTTGTTGTTGCATATTGCCCTTCTTGAAGTTGTAATTGTCTAAGATGTCGTAGGCAGATATCTTTTTTCACATGGTGTGCCATTTTTTCTCTCTCCGAAACTATGACAGTGGACAAAAGAACTCCCAGAGCCACACAAAGCAGAAGTATTTAATTCATAGACACCTGGCAGAGATTATGAAATATACAATAAATAAAAAATCAGGTAAGGCCTGCTTGTTTGATGGGTCAAGTAAATGTTAGGACAAAAGAATGACCACCAAATATCATTACAAAGATTGCAGCGTTCATTTCAGAGGTTTAATGGAATGCCAGGTTGTACGGAGTACAAAGAGGTACCCATTTTGGATAGACCAGCCCCCTCCAATTGGTTGTGTCTGGCTCTAGCAGTGTCCAATATGCAAAGCCTGACCTGGGAAATCTGGCTCTGGTCTCCTTGCTCAAAGTAGATTTGTTCAAAATTTGGCTGGATTTAAATAAAGATGAACATGTTTGTGTTAAAGTTCAAGAGTGGTTTACAGAGATTATTTTCTGTGTAATTTAGTAGGTTTTGAATTAATCAGACTCCTAAAACTCCTAATCAGAGTCTTTTAAATTTGCTGCAGAGATGAATTCCCCTAGAGACATCTCTCCGCGCCTCCCCCCTTGCTGTGCGTATTGCTAATCATGCTGAATGCCCTTCTATTCTGCCTCGGGAGTCTGTCTGTGTAGGTTAGGCCTCTTCCTCTCTCCTACAGATAATGTTATGTGTCAATTCTTTTGGGAAAGCTTTCTCTGCATCTTCTAGATGAACCCAAGAATTCCTTCTATGTTCTTCAAACATGCCTCTCATTCCTGAAACTTACCTCAGCTTATTACAATGGCTGTTATCTCGCCTTCATGAAGAGGCTGCAAGACCTGGAAGGCAGGATCATCTTGTTCACCTTGTTTTTCATATGTGCTCCAGACATGGCACTGTGCTTGATACAAAGGGATTCTTCAATATGTTTGTCAAAGTGATGACTATGGATTCCATCATTAGCTCATTAGACCACCAATGTAATCAAACAACTTCCTCTCTATAAAATGTGGATGGTTCTCCATTGACTTCAGGATCAAGCATGCCTTCTTTACAAAAAAAAAAAAAAATTGCCCTCTTTTAGAACAGCATCCCAATCTAACTTTGAACTCTTTTCTTTCTGATTTTGTACCCAGATTTTCTGTCTACACTACAATATAGTCTTCAGACATGGCCAGCATTTATTCTTACATTAATACATTGACAACATTATACCTACCTAAGATCATTTTGCTCCATTAATTTTTTCACAAATAGGGACAGTGACTCCTTGTCAGCTTTTGGAAAAATTCAAGGTTAAAATCTTTTCATTTAACCCACATACCAGAAGAACAAGATGGTTTCCAGCTACCACTACTAACGTCTCTGAAAGTATCATGTGAGAAGGACCTGGAGAGAGTGGGTGGAAAATGTGGAACAGAACTCAGTCATAAAAGAACTAGGCTTGCTGGTGAGGAAGAGATCACTGAGACGATGTTCTTTCATCTTGCTTCAGGTCTGGAACGGAACTCACTTCTGTGGTGTAAGAGGCAACATTTAAGATCAAAAGGGTAGCATTTATCCAACATCAAAGTTCAGAGGAAAGGAAGAGGAGCAGAAAGAGGAAACAAAGGCAAAAGCAAATAAATAGTGGTACGGTGACAAGATTTCAGTGAATGAAATGCAGCCAAATGTGTACGAGTTGTTGAATGTCGAAAACGTAAGTCTTCACCTAATTCACCATAAATGGTCTTAAATGTGTAGATATTTTTCATGCATGCCTTTACACGTACTAGTTTATCCACCTGTGTCTTCATACATAGCCCACTTCAACCTTGATTTTTGGGGAAACTCCTATTCAACTTAGAAGTTTAAATGCAAGTTACGGTTCTATTGTGACACATTTCTTGGGCTTTTAGACTTCACTGATTCATTCTATTTCCCAGACACATTTTTTTCCCAATTTAATGGGGGCTCGTATATCACTTTTCATAATACATAGTTACATATATTGTGCCAAGCACCTTCACATGCCTGCTTCCGTTAACATTCTCCAAATATCCACTCTTCCCCTTTTATATGAGCCCTTTATATCAGCTTCTTATCCTTCCCCCTCCATCCTTGTTCCCCTCTCCCCCTCCCCCAGTCTTCATTACTTCATAAATTATTATTGTTTGTCATATCTTACACTGCCCGACATCTCCCGTTGCCCACTCCTCCCGATGTGTGTCCTCCAGATAAGAGGCCATCTGTAGATCCCCCTAGTTGGCTCCCTCTCTTCACCCCACCTTCCCTCCACCCATCTGGTAACTCCGCTCTCACCATTGGCCCTGAGGGGTTCATCCGCCCTGAGGTCCCTGTATTTCCAGTTCCCCTCTCTACCAGTGTCCTCCTCTAGTCTGGCGGCATTTGTAAGGTAGAAATGGGACCATGATAGTTGGGGGGAGAAAGCTTTCAGGAACCCCGGACACATTTTGTGTATTTTTTAAGAATATTCAACATTGTAAGAAAATATTAGGGAGATGTGAAAATGCTATATATTCAATAATTGAGTAACTTATAAAATATTTTAACAATGTAGTTGTAGACAAATGAAGTAAGTCCTTGTGAACTGTTAAAAGAATAAACCTTGGAAAAAGATTTAGTCAGTGTGCCCCCTAGAAGCCAGGATGGCAAAACATCATTTCATGTACTTTGAGGATCTATCTTTCCAGGAGAGATCTCTGCCTGGAAAGGGAAGTCACGCTCTGTAATGTCAAAGGACATCAAAAAGAGAGAAAGGCTCGCCACAAGAGAGACGACCACGGGTGCTGCAACAGTAGGCCAGAAATAACCATTATAAGGAGGGCACAGGATCTAGCACCAGCTCCCCTCGATCTCTCCTGCTACACATTCTTTCTTTTCTTATTGATGCTCCCTTAAACCATATGTTCTATGAGACCAGAGGAGCAATATTGACCCAAATGCAAAAAAAAATAATGCATAAAGGGTAAGGGAGGCTAGATCAATGGAAATAGGGACAAGCAGAATGGAAATCATGAGAAGGCTGTTGTGGAGGTGGTGGTTGTCAGGGGCCCTCTTGTTGGGGGATCCTGTGTACAAGAGGAAAAAGCCCTGTCCTGTCTTGCAGCATCCTCACAATTGACCTCGTGCTTGAGCTCATCAATGTGGCCACCGTGTCAATCCTGTTTGTTGAAGATTGGCTTCTTATCTGCTGCCGTGCTACTTCATCAATCAGGATTTCCTTCTACAGGAACTGGGCTTGCCTGAGTTATAACCACTGCCACTGAACAATTACTAAGAAGAAGTGTTGAATGGGTACGAATGTGTTGTTTAAACCTTAATCTTAGTACAAGACACATCTTTTAAATATATACTCAGAGGTGTATGCTTCATTGCTGCGACACGAGCCTGTGTGTTTCATTTGAGATTTTTAAGTATTCAAACATTTATGCAAAAGAGTAGAAATCGAAGCTCTGCTTCGTAACTAGAAATAAAAGAACTCAAGTAGATATGCTCAGTGGGAAATAAATAGGAAATAATAATAAAACACACTACTATAAAAGTATAAATCCATGTAGTTTTCAGCTTTAATGTATAGTATTTGTATACAATATTGGCTTGTTTTTATCTTTATGTCTGAAGTATATTGTTAATCAAGAGCCTGGAGATGCATTTTATGTTTTTATTCATCCTTACAAATTCGGTCTTTTAAACTGCTTGTCCAAAACCTTTTAATTTATTAAGAGGTATGTAATTGGTTTAAAATCTTGCAATTTATATTTTGTTCCTCTCAGTTTTTGTTCATGTTTTTTTCTTTTTCTCCCTCTTCTTCAGGACTAACTTACTATTTCAAGGCCTAAAAGGGAAACAAAGAAAATATCAGAAGATAGACAATTTCTCCATGATTTACTATTTAATTTTAAAAAGCAAAGAAAAGAAATTTACTAATATCTGTACTTTTTCACAGAAACAAGGGTGAATAAACTTACCAAAAGTTAAAAACTGCAGTAAATGAAAGGCTACATGAGATCCAGGCTTGTTTCCCAAGGTACTTCCAAGTGCATTCAAAGAGTCAGTCTTTGGAAATCAGTGCTTAAGAGTTTGAATCATCCAGGCACTTATTATTTCAAATGGTATGTCCTGCTAATGGAAAGGTTGGTTATTAAAAATGACTAGCTACTCTGAGGTAGAGTTATAAGCTCAGAAACCCATGGGCAGTTCTGCCCTGACCTCCATGGTCACTCTGAGTCAGAATTGACTCACTAGCAGTGAGCTTTTGAAGCCCCTCTGGGGTAGGAAGATGTGACTTATATAAAAGATCGCAGCCGTGGAAGCCACAAAGGACTCTTTTACTCCACAGAGATGGACTATATGCATGTATCTGTTATCGAGTCTTATATTTTGTCTTTCCTACTAAAAGCAATTGTATCTAAGGCTCATCAAGACATTTCCTGGTTTGCAGGTATGCGGAGATGCTTGCTTATGTACAAAAGTGTCCTCACTTGTAAGAATCGGCTAGCCCAGAAGAAATACAACACATGAGATAGCATGTGCAAAGCAGAGGGATTCGAGAGGTGAGTCATAAACAAAAGAATTTAGAAAGCTAATAGCCCTCTAAAATGGGATCCAGTCTTGAACACAGCACAATCAGACCTAGATATAATTTTTAAATGTCCACTGTCATTAGTAATGTTAACAATTGCTTTACTGCAAATGGTTTAGAAGCCCTCATTTATTTCTGAGTGTGAGAAGAAATGGTCTTTGCTAGAATAAGACAGCATTGTGTGAACTACATGGATCCTTGGTAGAATAAGGTGGAAGGACCTGGCCGCCTGGGAGAGAGATAAGGCAGTCAGCTTCTAGAAAGATTATAGCATTGGAACTACTATTGTAGTATTTCTACTCTGGGCTACTACTGGGTCACTGTGAGCCAGAATCAACTTGAGGATAATGACGAGTTTTAATTCATAATACATGATTTCGGAATGCTATGAAAGTGATCCTGTTTGAAATTGAAAATTAGTCCTGTTCCTTCTAGCCGTTTAAATAGTTAAAATGTCATTTCCTTAACAGAGAGTAAGGAGCCTTTCTCGTTTGTCCTGAAAGTGAAATACAAATTCTTTTCCCCATTATGTTATTGTTGTCCAGCACCATCAGGTGGGGTCCATCTCCTAGTAACTATGTGAGCACAGGGACAAGATACAACCCACTCTTCGCCACCTTCATGAGTGTCAGTAGCTTTGAGCCCATTGTTGCAGCCACTGTGTCAATCTCTCTTTGAGAATCTTTTTTTTTTTTCATGGTGTTCTACTTTACCAAGCAGGTTGTCCTTTGCCAGTAACTGGTCTTTCCTGATATTAAGTCAAAAATCCATGATAAATCTCACCAGGCTTCCTTCTAAGAAGTCTTCTTGCTCTGCTGTTCTTTCTTCTTTTGGCAGTCCATGACACTTTCCAAATTCTTCACCAGTACCATGATTTAAATTCCTGGATTCTTCTTTGGTATTCCTTATTCCAAGTTTAAATTTCACATCTTTATGAGTCCACTGAAAATTGGTACAGTGGAGCTGAAATCAAAGAATTCAAGAAAGAAGAAAATATTTTGAAACTGATTATGGTAGCAATGATATAATGCTTCTTGATGGAAACATGACAACAATATTCTATTATGATATTCCAAAAAATGAGACTTTGTGTTTCCATAAATATGTATAGTCTCAGAAACCCATGGGGACAGTTCTACTCTATTTTATAGGGCCACTGTGCATCAACATTGACACAATGGCAGGGAGTTGAATCACACACACCTGGAGAGCTTTCTGATACATCACCTAATTTACAATGTATCCTTACTTGTAAGAATCAGCTAGCCCAGAAAACTTTTGTTACTCTTTTCATCTCATTTTTTGTTCTCTCTTCCTAGTCTACACTTTCTCGTGGTGCAAGTAAAATTGATTTATTAATGATTCTCAAATCTATATGTTTGGTTCTCTTTCTGAACATCTATTTAATGTTCAAATTAATATCACTTCGTGGATATCTGAAAGGGACCTCAGTTCCACCATTTTCCAAAACAACATCACAACCTTTTCCCTTTCCTTGGCTTTTTCTAATGCTGCTTGTTTTAGTAAATAACCTTGCACACTGTCTTGTCACTCAAGCCAGAGCAGGAACTAGGGTTCAGCATTAGAATCTTCTTCTCCTCCTGTGGGTATACCATCCATTACTAGTTCCCACTTGATTTACCATCAAAATACCTGTCGATATGTCCATGTAGATTGCATGACCCTGTCAAATTATCCTCTCATGTACATTCTTTCCAAACTTCTCTTCTCAGGACCCCAGAATGGTCACAGCAAAGTAAATTCTTATCAGAGAGTCATCACACCTTCAGGAATTGCCACCAATTTCACCTATCAGTAGAATCCTCTCTATGTTTTTCCACTGCACTTTCATGAAGTTCCAAGTCCTACAAACGTTCTGTGCCTTATTAATAATTCAACAGCACTGTCCCTCATGCTTTCTTTACTCCAATCAACTATAACAGCTTTCTTTTAATTACTTTGATGTGACAATATTCCTACAGCTATAGGGTCATTGCTCATTCTTGTCCTTGAAAACTCTTCTTGCCACTCACACACCTTTCCTAGGTAACACATTGATCTCAACTGTCACCTGTTCTGGGACCCTTCAGTGAGTCTCTTCCCAGTCCCTGGGTGTCACTCTTGTGCTATTAAGCATCAATAAATGGTTGCCAAACCTTCCTTCAGGTCACTTTGCAACACTTGGATGTTAGTTGCCCCACAATTAGTTGTGACTCATGCAAATCCCTTCCAGATTCCAGCAGGATGAAATACTGCTCAATTCTGCACTCGGTTCACAAGCCTGGGTGTGCTGGATTATAATAGTATGGTGAGTGTGTCTTCTGAAAGCCTTCTAACTGCGAGGATTAATTTCCCAGCTCTGTCTCAGGAAATATTCTGTTAAGATTCCTGAGGGTTTTCATTGTCTGATATTCACAAATAGATCATCGGGGCTGTCTTCCTCGTCATCTTAGTCTGGATCTTTAACTATTTATTTATTTGAATTGCTTTGATGAGGGCTTTTCTACTATTACACTATACTAAATTCTTAAAGTACACTTATGATTGTCTCTGGAGTATCTGAAGTTGATTACTCCACTGTCCTCTGGAATTCTCAAAAGCAATGACTAAAAGTGGCCCCACTACCTGTCTGGTTTCCGTCAGAGACAAAGAATCCTCTGGATGAAAGACATGAAAGTTAAAATTCTGTCTCAAGGGTGACTTACTGGTTAAAAGGATGGTGGCTTGAATGAGCAGACTTAAGAACAAGCCTCACTGGTAGTTGAACTCAAAGAGTGTACAGAATGGGTGAAAGCCTGCTGTCTATTAGAGTCTGAAGAAGAGTGGGGGAGAGAAGGGGAGATGTGTGCATGTGGCTTGTAAAACTCCTTGGTGATTCTAACATGACTCCGCCTCCAGGTTGAGCTCTTCTGCCTTATAAAAGGGGATCTGCTGCTATTTTTGTTTGCTAGTTGTCACCTTGACTCTCTTCAACTTTACAGAGACCCCATGTATGCCAAGTAAAACCACCCTGTAAGATTTTAAAGGCAGTACACATCATAAGCTGACGACCAGCCTGTCTCCTAAGGTATCTCCAGCTGGCCCAAACCGCCAACCTTTTAGCTACAGGTTCAACACGCAGGGATTTCTAGAACAGGCCTAGATAAATTGTATTCTTGTGAATTTGCTACAAATTGTACATGCTTTGGGGGCATCCTGGAAGCAGATCAAGCTTTCACAAATTTTAAAGGAACTAGATTAAAGGAACATGGATTAGCAGAGCGTGTTCAACGTGAAAGACACCACTCCACCTTGTCACCAGCAAATGTCTCCTCCAGAATGCAAAAAAACTCCACCCCAGCGACGTTTGTAATCACAGAAGACAAAGGCAGTTGTTCTGAAGAATAGAAAGCCATTACATTGGAGCCTGGGTAAACAGAGGTAGGCTGTAACATGAAAGATTTAGTTTAGCTATAAGAAAGAATTTAGTTCTCAGTAAATGTTTGTTGGGTCTGAATTGGATTATTAGTGAAAGATGTCCAATCTCTAAATGATTTCCTTTAAGTCAAAGACAGGCTTTAATTTGAATGGCATAGCCTTCGTTCATTCCTGACTGAAAAAAAAGATAAGAGACTGAAGATGAGCTTCTGTCCATTGGCAACAACGTCAACAGCACCTACATACTTGCAGGGGTTCAGAGGCTCCGGCCTCATGCTAGATCTGCTGAATCGGAAGCTATATTTTAATAAGGTGACAACATGTCTCCATTAAACTTTGAGAAGTACCAAACTAACAACTTTTTCTGTTACCTCTGCTTTTACAAATAAATGGGGCACGTTTCAGATGCTCACTAGCTTGGGTCAAAGTCTGGCTTGGTGAGATCCAGGAACTTGATTGGGCTTATCAACAGTAATTAATTCCCCAGGTGAGCCCAACAACCTTTAAAAATCTTGCATTGCCAACAACTTCCAGGCCATGAGGAGAGCTCTTCAAAAATGAATCGCCAAAGCCTTCTACATTGTGCAGATGTCCATCAATGAGGAAGCTGGAAGCAATTCTTACTAAGAAATGGTAATACTCGTTTCTCCACGAAGCTCCCTTTTCATCTCTTATGAGTGGTATGACAATTCTGGATAGCTTGGCTTTCTGCCCAGTGTCTACAGTGTCTCAGAGGCTGCCAGCTGCCGCGACCCACAGCCTCTTCTTAGGTTCTTTCATTTAGAAATGATGTTGGGGTATAACAAAAGCCCACTCCTGCTCCTCAGGATGGCTGTGGAATAAAGTTATAGACTTCAGTCTCCACTAACTGCATAGACCAACCTGGCTGAACTTGTTTTGTTTGAGGGCTAATCAAATCTGTATCATCATAAAAACTTTTCTGCTTGCTTGGCCTTGTTTTAGAAACAATACATTCTAGCAGTTGGGACTAAATCCAATATTACACAACACAAAGGTGAACCTTTTGAAAAACAACGCTCAGTATAAACATGAACAATGAAATTAGGCTTCCAACACTAAGCATTTTACTCCTGAAGAATTGCTCAATAATTTTTCTGTAGTAGTCATACTTTTAATTAAAGCATTTTAATCACCGGGCACTGGTGATGAGTGGTTCTGAATAAACCCACAGGAGTAAAGAGGCAACAAAGGTCTTTTGAAGGCGGGGGTCAAGGATGTTGTCTCGTGGTTTGTGGAAATGAAAAACCTTGCAAAAGTGAAAATAAAAAAATAATGTTCCTGGCTTTTGAAAATAAAATGTTTTCCTAAGAAGGCTTCCTTTTGTAAGATAATATAAGCAGTAGTGTTTGTCATCACCATTTCTTGTTTTTAAAATATTTTTGAAAGAAAAAGATGATTTTTTTTTTGTAATGGGCGATCTTTATTGAGTAACAAAGTAACAACTTTATTTGATGTCATTTCCAGATATACTGGAAATGAGTTGCCTATATACTTGAGTATAAGTCGACCTGAATATCAGTCAAGACCTGAATTTTACCACAAAAACAGCATTAAAAATGTGCTGGAAAACATGGCTAATATTCAAGTATGTACAGTATTTTTTTAACTACTTAATCATCTGATTAATAGACTGTTGAAGAAGAATACATTTTTAAAATGGCTGTTTGAATCACTACATATTTTATCTTAATTTTTTAACATATTATAGTAAAACCCAGAAACAGGCTATGTAGAGAAGCTAAGAAACTTATATTGGATTTTATTAACAAGTAAAACTGGCTTATGTTATCACTAAAGAATTTCCTAGCTGTGTAACCCTAATTAAAGTACTTAACTACTCTGTGCTTCCCTGATGAAATTAATAAAGAGAAAAGAGAGAGGAGGGTTATAATATGATCTACTTGATGGGGCTGTTGTGTAGACTAAGTGAGAAAATGTATATAGTGTGCTTCATTGAATGGCACTTAATAAGTGATCAATATTATCTAATTACACTATTGTGATCATTCATTGTACTTAAGCTAACAGACACACAAAGGCATACTTTGCTCTTTTAAATACACACAAGGGGTAATTAATAAATATATTTCTTAAAGTACATGTTCTAGTTTCTGAGAAAAAAGACAAGACAATAAGGTGACTTCTTTTATACTTATATAAAAATAGCTATTTATTTCGTACATTAAAATATTTTTTAAAATGTACTTCATGTTGAATATAATCTAATCATAGTTATATAAAACATCATTATGCTTCATTTTAATGTAATAATTTATAACTGGGAGGCATCCAGTAAATTAAAACAGCAATAGCTAGTATACTTTGGGACCAGTCACTTGGCGCAGTGGATTGAGGATCAGAATGCTCACTGAGGAGGCAGTGGTTCAAGAGCACCCACCCCTCTGCAGGATAAAGATGAGAAAGATATAAACTTGGACCCGGGGACCGTTCTGCTCTGTGTTAGAGTGTTGCAATGAGTTGGAATCAACAGCAGTGCCATGTGTTTTCTATATATACCTTGAATGCTTTCCATGTGTCAGATGCAATCCGTACAAGTTGACTAAATCCAACAAGAACTTTATGAGACCAGCTATTCATTTCACAGATAAAGACACTGACGCATGAAGGAATTGGGTAATTTACCTAAGATCTCATAGAGGGAAGGAGTTTTACAGAGGAAGAAATCTGTCCTTAGGGCTCTGCTAATGAAAAGTTGGAGTCCGCCTTGAGGTGCCTTGGGCAAAAGTTCTACTTTCCAAATAACTAGCCCTGGAAGACCTTATCAAGCACAGGTCTCTTCTACCCTGACACTCTGGGATGATTGTGAGTCAAAGCAGACTGCAGACTGAATAGTTCCTGTACTAGGGAGAGTGGTTCCACAGTGCGCTGCAAACCACAAGGTCATCTGTTCAAACCCACCAGGGGCCCTGAGGGTGTAGGATGTGACTTTCTCCTCCTGAAAAGAGTTACAGTCTCAAACCCACGGGGGTAGTTCTAAACTGTCCTACAGGGTCACTATGGGTTGGCAGCCATTCGGTGGCCATGACTTTGGTGGTGTTGGGAAGGAGAGAGGACTGTACTAGCGGGAAAGAGGGAAGCAGCTCATGAGATGAGATCACTGCAAGTTCTTGACAGTGTGATTTAAATTCAATTATTCCATTGATATTGTTCTTCCCTGACCCTTATGGTTGTTCAGTACCAGTCTTTGGGTTGAACCTTTCCATCTTACATAGTTTCAGGGCCAGGATCACAGTCTTTATTCACTATCCCTGCCTCAGATAATGAAGGAAGCTTCCTGTAGTTACTGAAGTCTAGTATAGATGTTGACATCTCTCCACACCTGGGGCTCATTCTTCCTTCACCTTCCTGATTCAATTCACCCTCACTTACATTCTAAGTTTGTCATTTCTTGGCAAGACTCCAGCCATGACTTAATCATAATTCACTACTGTTTTCAAGATCTTAAGTTATCAAATGAATTCTTTATCAAGTGTTTCCACTTTCATGTTAAGGAGTATTCATTTTACCTCATGCCTCAGCCTCTATCTACTCCACCAAATCTTAGAGATCATTATCCTTCTGCACAGGGTTGTTTTCCTTTATTGATGTGACCTATGGTCTGTCCTTTCAAGGATTTATTTTCTTTCCTCCATCACATCATTGCATTCTTTGCTTTATATTGAAATCTGCTCTTTTAGTCCACAATATCTCTTTCCTTTCCTATACCCTTGGTTTATGCACATGATTGTTTCTGGAGGAAGCAGTGACATTAATTCCTGCATAAACTGATGCTATTCATCCATAACTGGGTCTAGTCCCAGCATCTTCAAAGATAATGACTCCGTTTCCCACCAGGATTTCATGCTACTGTGATATGGAACCGGTTTCAGGAGCATGTCGAGATTAAGAGATACTTGGAATGAAATAAAAGGAAAGATATACTTTGATTCACAGTGAACTGATAAGTCACAATAGAGCTTCTCCTTTGGAATTTGGTGACAATAACACTTTACTGGAGTAGCACTCTCACCTTTTCCTGTGGAGCAGCTGGTGGGTTTCAATTGCAAGCCTGTACTTAGAAGCTCACCATGAAACCCCCTACACCAGCATGATTCCTCAGGAAAAAGTCTTAGCCATATAGTTGAGAAAATTAGCCAAATTGAGAATGCGTTCAATTGCAGTGTTCTGATCCTGTTGCGCCCAGATTCAATGTGAATGTAGGCGTGACCCTTGCGAACAGCTGACAACAGTGCCCCATAATAAATTAACTGATCTTGTGATTTGGGCATCCTCTCATTCCCTATTTGCTTTATGTTGAAGATTTTTGAAATAGATATCTTTATAACATAAATATATGTTGATTTACTCTCAAGGGGGAATGGGATTTTTGAGACAATCTGGACTCCTGTATTTACAGAGTTATTTTTGGAAAACTCAGAAAGAATGAACTTGAAGTAAAGACCACCATAAGTAGTCTCAAGAGTTTTATTTTTAACCATCATTTATTTTCACCAAAAAATGAAATCGTGAAAGTCTTGAAGCACAATAAGTAAAAAAAAGGGAAAGACAAATCCAGCAGACTCTCCTCTTCCCATTATGTCCAAAGGAGCTTGGTGACTCATCTTGCAAGAAAATAGCATACTGAAGGACCCAAGTTAGGAAATTAAAACTTGAGTTGCAAGGGCACTCATATGTGGTATGACATGCCTTTTTCCAAAAGCCTGCTTGCTTGGTAATTGAAAGAGCAATGCTTATTTATTGATCTATTTATTTGTCTTAGAACAGTACTGTTTTACAGAGCTGGCAACCAAACAGAACACCTGGGATCTTACCTCATTCACTCTCGGATCTCAGCCTCAAGAGTTGTCCTAATTTTTTTCTTAAGGAAAATTAATACTTCTCTCAATGTTGTTTAAGTCATTAAACTGCACCTCACAAAAACAGGTGAAGAGTGATGATAGTTGGTATATTGATAAGAAATGAGAACTTTGATTTTTTGGTCATATACTTTAAAAGGAAAGCATAAATCCCATGAGGTAATATCTGCCACAGCACAGCAGAACCAGGAGAGAACAACATTTTTCTTCCCCAAAGTATCAATTATTGATTATAAAATACAATGAATTCATATAATTACTAACATTTAAAATGGGGAATAAAGGAAGCAGGAAGCATATAGGTTATGATACAATTTGTAAACGAGGCAGGTGAAAGTATCTGCAATGTGTTACTGAAGTAATGTCTTTAAGTAGTCAGATAACAGAAATTTCAGTTCCTTGGCAATGCTTTGATTAGTATAGAATAACTTCATTTGTTCTTAATCGTAGTATTTTACTAAAACATTTTATCATTAAATGGCCATGGATAAAAAAATTAAAGCTGTTTAAACAACTTTGTAATGCTCATTGCATATCTAAATCCTCTGCTCTTCAGTCGATTTTAATTCAGAGCCCCCATACCCACCCCCAATAGGGTTCAGAGGCTGTACATCTTTATGAGAGCATGCAGTCTCATCTTTTTCCTGCAGAGTGTCTCGTGGCTTTGAACCATCAACCTTGTGGTTAGCTGTCCAATACTTATCCAAAAGTGCCACCATGGCTCCTCCAGTAAAAATCTGAGTAAATAAAATTATTTTGCTAAGATTTCAGTTCAAACATGCATGAGATGATTCCAAACAAGACATGCTTAGACATGTTTCTATGATCAGTGACTGACTGAAGACAAACTTTCAGTATTAGTTATGTCTTAGTCTCATTAGTGTGTCTTAAGCAACCACAAAATGTTTTGTTCCTTGGGGAAAAAAACAACTTTCCATCCAAATGTATTTCAGGTCAGAGCTCACTCGCTCTCAATCTCTCTTCATCCCTCCAGTAGACATCTTCCCAAATCCTTGAAACTTTTGCAACACACTTATGGAAATTCTGCCTGGCATAAAACAATACATCAACCTTTAAAGAAAGTTCAATAAGATCTCCCTCAAACCTGAGCCAAGAGAGGGAATACCTTTAATCTTAACAAATGAAGAATCTGTGGCTGAAGTCCAGGAACTGGTGGGAGGAAAGCATAGAATTATCATTACCCTGTTAGCTGCACTGACAGTGTTCAGTATTTTCCATTTTGAGTGAACGTCTTAGCCTCAGCAACTTTTTAGCTCCAAAGAAGCTTGTGTGAAGCTTGTGTGAAGATCAACTAGCTCAAAATGCCGCTCTTTCCATCCGTCTTTTAAACAAGATGGAAGCTAATGAGGACAGTTTTATGGAAATAATCATAAGGAGGGAGGAGATGGGATTTAACAATGAGCAAGATTCAATCAAATCAGAGGTTTCTGAAGGATTTTTTCTGGACAAGTTAAATCCAAGGCAGAGCGGTCAGTACGCACAGGAGATTGTGACCAGTGTGAGACTCCAAAGAGGCAATCTTGGTAGACTTCCTCAGAGGACACAGGATGATCACAATGGCTTATTCTGAAGAAGCTTCAAGAAAACAGAAAGCTGCACTGATGAGGAAGAAGCACAGAGCATGGATCTGAGAGATTTTTCTCCCTCACAATTGTGCCTGGTCATTGTTAAAGGGGAGTCAGAGCTGGCCCATGGACATTTCATTGGGAAATCTTCTCTCAGTGATCCTATACTCCTGATCTTATCCATCCAAATGTATTTTCCCAAAAAAACAAAGTATATTTCAAATGGAACATGGTTTGATTTCCCCAAGAGTGCCCAGACTGCCATTTTCAGGTTCTGCCGATTAAAGATAGCAGAATTCTTCAGGACAGGTGGTTGGCATTACGCAGTACCTCTGAATACACCTTATGGATCCCGGGAGATGGCACTACTCAGTTCTGTGGCAGTCATCCCAGTGTAGCTCTGCTTGAACATATTAGTGAAGCCACCGGACCCCTCTATTTGTGCCAAATGTTTTCCTCTTTCTCATGGACTTTCTCTTTTATCAAACATCATGCCATTTTCTAGGGAATGATCCTTGTTTATAAGATATCCAAAGTTTGTGAGATGAAGTTTCACCATTCTTGCCTCAGATAGATTTGTTTGTTCTCTGGGAATTTACGGATAATCACTAATCTTCATCACCACCACCAATTAAATACACTTTTTCTTCTTGTCCTTCCTTATTCATTCTCCAACTTTCACATGAGTCTGAAGCACGGAGAATGTGAAGGCTGAGGTCAAATGCAAATCAGTTCTCTGAGCCCAGCAAGAGGCTTTCGGAGGCAGATTTACCCCCATGCTGGGTTCCAAACCAAACTGGACACCATGGAGTCAATATGGACCCATAGCAACTGTTTAGGACAGAGAAGAACTCCCCCCGTGACTCCTTGTGGAGACGATAACTCTTTATAGAAGGAGGAAGCCTCATCTTACTCCCCCAGAAATCCTTGTGGCTTCAAACGACTGACCTCCCTGGTAGAAACCCAAGGGATAACCACACTGCCACTCTAGAAACATCACCTTCGGAAGTATGGAGACCTTGACAGAGGAGAGATTGTGAAACACGAGCTCCATTTCTTGACATTTTGGTTTAATACAGGTTGCTATGATTTTTGTAGCAATATTTTTAAGTTACCCTTATATGCCAAACCTAAACAACTTTTACTTTGTTGTTCTGCTTTTACATTCAGTTTTTAATAGATGCCTTGGATATTGGTTGATTGGTTTCTGATGGGTGTAAATTAAAATGATAATCATTTGTTAAGCATTTACATAACATTTGCTAAGCATTTATCAGGTTTTCTGTGCATCAATCACTTCATCTTTCAGCAAGTCTCTGAAAAGTAGGGCTGATTTCTTTTCACTGATTAGTAAACCAAGACTTGCATGAATTTACAGAGGCAAATGGCCATTGAGTGGCTCAGATTTGAACCAGTCGCCTCTCTACATTCCTATTCTTTACCCTGACATTTTTCTCCACATATATGTATGTATATATGTATATATATATATATATATATACTAGTCAGAGCAATGCTTTCAGATTTGATATCCAACCAGATCAAGCAACCAATTTATTTAGTACCTCCCTCCAAGTGGATTAATAATATATTTTCAGTCACCGGATTGCAATTCACAAGCAATCTGATTATTCATATACATGTATAAGGTTTAAAGACTTAGAAATAGTCTATGAAGCCACCAAGGCTAATAATAAATATAAAAACAACTGAGATAGTTTCAACTCTTAAAAACGTTAAGCTAATTATATCTGGAGTAGATTTTACCTTTAATGTGGGTTACAAAATAACTGGAAAGAAGTAAGAAGAACTAGTTCTCTTATGTCTCAGAATCTATCTTTCCAGTTTCTGATTCTTCTCTCACATTGGAATACACCTTGGTATTGTAAGGATATTCCCAGTCACAATATCAGACTGACTTGACTCCCTTTAACACCGCAGTTCTCAGTGTAGAGAAAATAGTGGAAAGTCATTTAGGAGATAATCTTAAAATTATTTTTTTAATTCCAGCATATTATAGGGCTAGGTGCCAATTTCGCATGCACTCTTCGAAAGCACTGTGAAGCACTGGGAAATTTATATTTTTTTTCATGGGGTATTTGAAGTTAACTGTTTAGGATTTCTTACTGTCATCTACCACAATAATTAAATGCCCAAACAGAATGTAATAAATACATTTAAAATCCTATGGAAGAAAAGATAGCTATCTTTCAAGAATTGGCTTAGTTTATAAAGATGAGATAATAAGACTTCCTGCTATCTTGTTTTATTGTTGTCCCTTTCATGATTAGTCTTTATAACGACTGCTTATGGAAGGTCTTATTACATAACAGTTTATTGAGTCTTCATGTTTATTACTCTCCCTCAGCTTTGAAAATCGATTTTAGTGAGTGAACTTCAGAGACCTTATGCTTTTCTCAGACATCGACTTCTAGCTAAGTATTGTTTCCTACAATTCCTAGATATAAAATGCTGTTCTCAAGTATTGGGCATTGATACCTTGCATCTAAAACAACCATTTTGGTGTATGAGGGTATGTGTGTGGACAGATTGTATCCCATTTCTATACCTTGGATTAAGATATTACAAGATTTTTTTCAATACCTAATCAATTTGTGTCAACCTCAGGCTATGAATTTAACATGCATTACTGTAAACCTTATACATATGAATATTTAGTAAGTGTGTAAGTCCCAGTTGATTAGAGAAACATCTGGAGAGACACATATGAATGTAAAAAAGAACTTTACATAAAGAGTAAGTGTACATTAAGAAAATATCTCAGCCCAATCCAGATGAAGTCCATAAGTCTGATAATAAGATCACAGACCAGTGAAGTCTTGTGGATCTGGTGGCACTGTAAGTATATCAGTACTGGCAGGGGTTTCCATGTGGCTTCACCAGGTTCAGGGCCCTTGCTCCCATCATCAAACTACCATATATCTTGTGAATAGAGAGGCTTTCAGGGATTGGGTCAAAAGAAATTATCTCCCACCTCCAAGGAGGAATATAGGAGTTTCCAGAATCTTGAGGATTAGGCCATGCCCACTCAAAGGCCTCATTGGCTATGACCTGATTGACAGCCAAGGCTCCACCCCTACAGTCTTAATCCTCTCAAATTGACAAATGATTATATAACTATCACAGTAATGATATACTTTAAATCTAATTCTTCAGATGTCTGTGCTCTGTATTAAAATATATACATCACTTTTGAAATCTAGAGCACATTTAATGTGGATTACATTTAATACATTTGAGGAAGTGAAATAAAATTAAGGTATAAGTTTATATCCTTAAGATGTCTTTAAAAGGCAGATATATTTGAGAAAAGCATTATCGTTATTACATTGTCATAATGATAAATTGCACATTTTAACTAAATTACATTATTCTTTTCCTGTTAATGATTATATTGGTCATTTGCTACTTAAGACTAGAAACTATGTTAAAAAATATTAACATATGACTGCTAAAGGCAAATGTGTGCCTAAGCAAATGTGGTGAAGAATGCTGGTGGTGCCCAGCTATCAAAAGACATGGCATCTGGCGTCTTAAAGTCTTGAACGTAAACAAGTGGCCATCTAGCTCAGAAGCAACAAAGCCCACATGGAAGAAACACAGCAGCTTGTGTGACTACAATGTGTCAAAGGGAGCAGGTGTAAGGCATCTAAGAACTAAAAATTGTAAATAAAGGAGAGGGAGTACTGAGTGGTGACCCAAAGCCCATCAATAGGTAAAGAGCACTCCCTCAAGAGGGGTTGCAGGGAAGAGAGGAGTCAGCCAGGATACAGTGTGAAACAATGAGATATGCAGCTTTCCTCTAGCTCCCAAATGTTTCCTCCCAACCACTATCATGATCTCAGTTCTAACTTGCAAACCCGGCTAGACCAGAGGACGTACACTGAAGTTAGAAACATGGGGAATTCAGGACAGATGAACCCTCTGGGACCAGTGGTGGAAGTGGTGATACTGGGACGGCGGAGGGAGGATAGAGTAGAAGGGGACAACAAATTACAGGGATCTATATATGATCTCTCTGGAATACAGACAGTGGGAAAGTGGGTGAAGGGACACAGCAGACTGAGTATGATATGAAAAAAGTAATAACAATGTGCAAATTTTTAAGGGTCCATGGGGAAGAGGGGCAGGGGGGAAGAAAGGGAAATATGGAGAGCAGGTACTGGGGGCCTAAATGGAGGAGGATGTTTCAGGGGTAATGATGGCAACAGGTATGCAAATATGGTATGCAAACAATTGACGTGTGTGTTGATCATGATGGGAGTTGTATGGGCCCCAAATGGAATGATTTTTTTTAAAAAAGAGGAGGAAAGAGAATCTTATACCAAGGGCTCAAATAGACAATATTTGGAAATAAAGGTGACAACATATGTACAAATGCGCTTAATACAAAGAATGTATTGAATGTTATAAGTGCTGTAAATAGCCCCCAATAAAATAATTTTTTAAAACACAGGTATGAACAGTACTGTGTTAGTCCAGGTAGGCTAGAGGAAAAAATTCATACACACGCATATATATGGAAAAGGTTTATATACAAGAGGAATAGGACATTGAGCCTAATCCAGTTCAAAGTCACAAGTCCGATATTAACCCATATGCCCGATATCAGTCTACAAAGTCTCCTTCTGACTCACGAAGTCACAGGTCAGTGGGTGCAGAATCCCGGTGCTGGTAGAGGTCTCCACATGGCTCCTTGCTTCCAGGACTAAGGGTCCATCAACAGCAGAAGCAAGTCCTCACTGGCAGAGGTCTCCATGTGGCCACCCCAGCTTCAGAGATCTGGCTCCATCAGGGCCAAGCTGTGTGGTCTCTCTGCCGGCTCCTCCAGCTTCTCAGATGCTGCCATCTTGTCTTGTCCGTGATTCATTGTCGCTGAGACTATCTCCCAACAACTGGGGAAGATAGCTTCTCATCTTCACGAGGGAAATATCACGAGATTTCCCAGGATTCTCAGGAGAAAGCCACGCCCACATAGAGGCCTCATTGGCTACTCAATGGTTATCTCCAGATTAACAGGCTAGACTCCACCCCTACATTCCAATCATAAAATTAACATAAGCACTTGACTGCCAAAAGTACCTTTAGCTCTTAAAGTAAAAGAAAAAGAATATAACAACAGCAATAAAAAATCCCAAGATTGATTAAGGCTGGGTTTTTTTCTTGCTATTAATTCAACACATTCATCATGCCTTTATAGTGCATACCTATGATGTACCAGAAATTTTGAAATGTTTCAGAAATATAAAGCTATGGATCCTATTGAAATGAACTGGTGCAATCATTTTTATTTATTTTCTCCTCTATTTTTTTTCTTCTTTTTTCCCTTTATTTTTATTTTTGCTACTTGAGAACACACGCCGATTTAATTTTTAAATTTTCATCAAATCATGTTAGTATAGCATATGTTCATAAAAAGCAATAAAAAGTTATTTCAATATGCAACTTTGGGGGGTAAGAATGTGACTTTTTAGCACAAGCAAACGAACAATTGTATTTTCTGCTCTATTTTGACTTGTCTATTGCTTTGGCAATATACTGCTGAGATAGCAGAATCTGGGTAAAACTTTTAATTCTGACCAGAAGTGAAAATCCTTGACTCTTAGTAGATTTCCCTGCTGCAAGTAGATATATCTTGAGGTTAATTTTAACTATTTACCTTTTGGTGACTCTCAAAATGGTCGGCAATGTACACATCTTTGTGTTTATCTGAACACTTCCTGAATGCCATCATCAGCATTCCAAACTTCCCAAATAGCAAAAAAAATTTATGACACATACCACTTCTTAAGGGTAAAAGTTTTCTGAACGATTGAACCTTCAGCCGAATAGCACCTTTCAGATTTCCTCTTTCACCTAAACTTGGCTGCCTGTCTATGGGAAGTGATTTGCATAAATGCTCTCTTTATTCTGTCAAATGGGTTCTTACTTCCAAGTATAAGAATCTACCTTGGTCATGTCAAAGATAATAAAAATCAACAGACTGGTACATGCCGGCTCAGTAAATTGATAAGTAGTGTTCTAGGGCCAAACCAAGATGGGTTGACACAGTGGCTAGAATAGTGTGCTCAGACATACAGCAGATGTGATGGTGGCACAAGATCAGCCAGTGTTTTGTGCTCTTGTTCACAGTCTATTATCAGTGGGAACTGGCCGTATTTAACAGCAGCAATAGGAAGAAAAGAGACCCCACATGTAAACCTACCTTATAGAGGCATCTTTTATTAAGTCTTACACAGGAAAGAAGATAATCATTGAGATGAAAGAGACCATCAATATTCCATACACATGCAAGATAGTTAAACAGAACTTGGAAAAGAAAGGAAATTGTCCCCAAAAAATCATGATTGGCACCAGATCAATTCTTCGTGTTACAAGGGAGACAACAGAATGGGAAATGGGACCCTGATTGGAATATGTACATGATACAAATAAGAAAAGCTTATCAATTTGGTATGGGCCATCGGACCAAAGGGTATGACTATTTGACCTATGTGCCCCAATTTCCACCAAGGGCATACTCAGGGAAGTGTTGTCAATCCCTTAGGCTAGCTAGGCAAGTGATAGAAAATGCACTCTACCTGGGGGGCTAAGTTTTTTACCTTGCCAGTTGGTGACAGAAAGAACTCGGTGGAAACTCAATCTGTGTGGAGATTCAAAATGCGTTTAGTGATCCTATTGTAAATCTTATCCTAACACAAATCTAGTGCTCAGAGAGCCTATGTTTTACAAATGTAGTTTCATAAACACCTTTTTACACTTTGCAATCACTAAAATTGTTGTAAGTATTAATAGAGGTCTAGCACAGAGGGATTTGGTGACTTGCTTTTAAAGTGATGTGATTGAAGCTTGACTTTAGTCTTCGGGTATAATAATAAGACTTCAAGACTAATGCTTTAATTTTCCACATATGTAAAGTAATAATCTCCTGAACGCCTGCTACTTTTGGCTGGAATAATATTTCCCAATTATCAGTAAAATATTTTCCCATGTAATTTCATCATCTTTGTCACTTATACCCCTATGCTTAGAAAAAGTAATTAGTGGTTAATGAAAACAACTGGCTCATTAAGAAAGGCGTCAGTCCCTCCAAGGGAGTTCTAGGAAACACAGGAAGATTTTTAAGTCGATCAAATTCATGAACTTGCCTTCGTTTATATTTCTATTGCAAAACCCTTTTTATAGGGAGACATACTTGCTGCGACATAAAGAGAAAAGGACAGGGCCAGATGGGAAGAGGAAAATGTAAGGGAAATGATTGACATATAAAGTTCAGAAAATTTTTGTCAAAATAATTCTGTCCTAGGAACAACACTGGTTGAACAATGAAATAAATAAATATAGATGACTGATTTGTTTAGCATAAATTTGTCTCTGCCTTCATAAAACTTAAAGACCTAGAAACCCACAGCTACAGCTCTACCCTGTCCTCCAGGGTCTCTGGGAGCGGGAACCCACTTGACAGAGGGAGTAGTTGATTCTGTTGTTGAAGTAGAAGAGGAAACGAAGTTTTCCCAAGACATCTGACAGCAATGAAAAACTGACCTTCTTACATTTAGAATCTTCTTAAATTGCAAATGTTCTATGCTTTTTAAGTTTTAGTGACTTTTTATATAAATTTGAGGATTAAGAGTGAAGGCGTGGAGTTTAGTCTGTCCATCAGATTGCAGGCTGATGATCTCATTTAAATGTGCTAAGAATATAAATAGCTCACTGGAGGCAGAACGCAGGTTCACTACCAGACAGACATTCTTGTTGACAAGCCAATGGAGATAGGATGATGGTGGTCAGACGTCAGAGCAGACAAAGACACATGGAGACCCTTGCCAGTGTTGCTATCCTGCCACCATCACTGGATCCACAAGCCTTCCCACCCACTGATCGGTGATTGTCCTGCAAATGGTATCATTGCATGTGTTTCCTGAGTTTGAAGAAGACCTTAAAGATTGCTATCGGATATATGGGCTAATATCAGAATTATGGACTTGATCTGGACAGGGCTGGGATGTTTTTTCAATATTCAATTGCTCTTATATATAGAACTCTTTCCTGTCCATATTATTCATGTCTATGAATTTGTTTCTCTAGTCAACCTAGACTAATACAATATATCAGTAGCTTATAACTGGCTAGTTTTTGTTTCTGGAAAGTAAATATTTAATAAATATTTATTGAATTTCAAAAATAAAATTATAAAATACTCTCTAGAATTAAGAGTTAATTCTAGTAGAATTAAGAATAACATGTATTGATTATATATGCAAGCAATTATAATTTTTTTGAGTTTCAAGGTTCTCAGTATTTACTTCATATTAAATCAATTTTCTCTTATTAAAAACAAAATTTACATATATCTACACATTAACTTTAATTCATTGCTCTTATATCAATAGTGAGATCTGAATACATAATAATAAACAATTTTGAAAAATTAACTTTTATTTTAGTTCCTAAAAGATAATTGTCTTTTCTTCAGTTCAATCTTTAAACATTTTCTTCAGCACAATAGTCAGAAAACTTAAACTCCAGAAAAAATATAATTCAAAAGTTGTGTTGTGAACTTGCACATTCTAAAAATCCAGAGAGAGATCTGTTGCCAGCAGATACTGAGAATTTTCTGCACAAATCTTGGTATCTAAAGTACCTTTTCTTTACTGATTAATTTTTAGCTCTTCCATTTTAAAAAAAAGTGTGTTTATAAAACATTAATGAGCAATTTAACTTCAGTTTCCAGAGAGAGATTTCTGCTGCATCAGATCTTATATTTGCCACAATACAGTATTCCCTTTCCCAGTACTTGTATTTATTTCCCAGTAGGTCTCACCATCTGCTATTGATGCCTGTCTGAAGTAGAAAATTTCTCCTCGAGCAATTCTTGTTCAAATATTACTCTCCAATACTACTACCACCTTCCAGGTTACAAATTGTTCCGATATATTCTTACCCCAAAGTAAAATTTGCAGATAGCTATCTTCAAAGTTATTTAATGTCCAAATGCCTTTTCCTTTGTTGAACCCAAATGCAAAAATGGAAGAATTTTAGTTTTTATACTTGAAAGTAGAGCATCCCAAGATTTTGCATATCACATGCACATTTTTTAAGCATAACCACACATAGTTCTCATTAAATCCTTCTGGAACTTTTATTATTTCTATGCTAATATACATAATTTGAAGCTTTTGGTAGCGGTGACTTGACATTGGAATATTTTATCTCATATCTATTTACTCTTATACATCTTAAATACTCAATTGATTAAATGCTATCACTTTGTTAGGGATATTCATTAGTGTAGATGCAGAAAAAAAGAAACACAATCTCTTCAGGGTCCCCAAGAAAGGCTCTAAGAAGCTTAACTGAGAACCTGGGAGGATTGCCTAGACAACATTTACTCTTTCATGGTTCGAGGACTGTCAGTAATTTCATCCTATATGAATTCTCCTCTTATAAAGCTTTACTTGATTTAGTTTTAATTTTGGTAAATGTTAGACAGCAATAGAATAATGAAAGTGGTGCACACTTTCTAAATATCTTTCATTATGGAAAGGACATAAAGAAAACATAGTATGGATTGCCAAAAAGAGAGCAAAGGAAATAGCAGAGAAATGAAAACAGAGTGAAATATAAGATAATCTAAGAAATCCAGCCTGATCTATAACTCACCATGCTTACCGCCATCAAATCCATGCTAATTCATAACAACCCTACAGGTCAGGGTTGAACTATTCCTGTGAATTTCCAAGACTATAAGTTTTTATGAGAGAAGAAAGTCTATCTATCTCCTGAGGAAATGTTGGGAGTAGGTGGAATCATTTTCAAAAAGGAAATCAAAACAAAAACAACCCTTTTAAAAGAAAAAAAAGCAAACCTCCGCTTAATGTAAAGATGGAATTGATATAATTTTTCCACATTTATTTAAGTATAGTGAAAAACCACTCAACATTATAAAAGAGATTCCAAATAAGATGTCTAAGCAAAATGGAGAAAAGAAGGTATCTAGGAACCTTCAGGCTCAAATAGTCACATCAAATTCCCTTGGAGTCATTTGGTTTCATATATTCCAGACATAAAAATTGAAGAAGTTAGCAGGAAGGAAAAAGTAAGCAAGCAAAGCAATGCCCCCAATGAAATATTTCTTTCTCAAACTGAAGGGCCTAGTGCAAAGCATAGATGTACTGTCAAATATAATGAAGGAAGTACACACAGGAGAAGACAAAATAGATAACTGGGATATACTCAAAAGATCCTACTATTAATTAAAGGATTTCATTAAAAAAGGAAAAAGAGAGCCCAGAAGACTGGGAAAAAGTATTTAGCAAGCCACAAAGAACAAAGGAGGAATCTCTAAAATACATGGAATACTGTAATACCTCATTAAGAAAAATGTTATAACCTGATTATAAAGGGGGGATCATGAAGAATAAACACATGGCTGAAAGGAGTTCCAGATTATGAAAAACAAAAGCTCATAATCACTTGTCATTTGGAATATGCAAGTCAGAACAATGTTGAGACAACAGTCAAATGACTGCTGCTGAACCACTCTGCAGTCTGATGCCTGGGGGAAGACACTGCCTGCCTTGCCTATATCTATTTATCTATCTCTCTATCTATCTACTCTATAGCTATAATTATAATGTCTTGGTTTTGTTTCTGTAGAGAACCCTGCCTAACACATTAGCTTTGCTGAGTATATACCCCAAAGAACCAAGAGACATAAAATGAATAAATATGTGCAGTTCCATGTTTTACTACAGCACTATTCATAATGATAAGAGGTTGGAAACAGCCCCCTGTTCCATCATATAGGAATTAATAAAGACATTTTGATACCTACATGCAATGGAATACTGTGCACCTGCATTGCTATAAGCCATTGATAAAAATGATAAAGCGGCTCAGAATAGAACTATTCAATCACATAAAGGCAAATAAACTGTATGAGACTACTACTTTAAGGATAATACCTAGCAAAGATATGTAGCTGTTCTCAGGTCAAGGAATCATTTAAAATATTTGTCTTTCCAAGCCTTATACCCGTATATCACTCCCTATTTGATATGATGTAAAGCACTTTTCCAGAGAAGATCTCACCTCAACTGTGGTCAGTTTTTCAGTGGGATATGGAAGAAGACCAAATAGTTTCTGTCAGATAGCAGTATCCTACTCTAAAAATCCTTCCAAAATTCATTGCCATCGAGTCAATGCTGATTCATATTGACCTTCTGCCAGCTTCCCAGACTGTAGCTGTTTGTGTGAGGAGAAAGCTCAACCTTTCTCCTGAAGAACTGTTGGTGGTTTCAAATTACTAACCATGCTGATCACAACCCAATGCATGACCGTGTACCACCAGGGTTTCCTGGCATTATCTTACAGTCTTCCCAATTCAACAGACACTCTTACGATGGGGTTCAGTGAATCCTCTTGGAAGTTCATAACCAGATGAGGGTAGATCTTTATCTGTCTTTGAGAAGGTGACTTTTATTCCTGTGGTGGCTAAATCAGGAAGGTCAGCTTGTCCTTGAGGAAAATTTTTACTATTACTTACAATGACCCCCAAATGAGAATTTGCCTGCATTTTGTTGCTAATCATGTATTTTTTTTTTATCAAGTTTCTTTCCAACCTTTGATGACCCAAGCTTCATGTTAATCCAGGCAACCTGGGTTTTGGATGATGTCTTTGGAGGTGTACAGACTTATCAATAAGTCACATCAGAAGGATCTAATATGGTAGATCCAGTAAATGAAATGAATTTTACCTTAAGCCCACCTACTACAGATTAAAGAAGCTGAAACATTCCTTTGGACTTAAAGCTGAATCGGCCTAGTATGAAAAGATGACAGCTACCCAAGTTCCAGGATGTTTGAGTCACCAGATTTCAGTTCAGAGCTCTTGCTTCTGAAATTGCCCAATGATTTGCAAAATAAGATGACCATACATCTGCAATTTTCTCAGTTCTTCTACTCTTTTTGACATGTCTTAATTCTTCAGACATTTTTTCTCAGTGAGTAAGTGCTTTTGAAGTTGTGCCTTGTTTAACCCTCATTGTTTTCTTAAAGAGTTGAGTCACAACAGTTTTGTAATTTGTACAAGTGAACAGTCCATGTATTAATACATGCCCTTGGCTCATACCCTATATATATCTCACTGCCTCACCAATAAGCTGCTAGTTCCCTGGCCTCACTCTTGGGACTCAGAACCGGGAACTGCCCAGGAGCTCAAGATGCTCCTGTCCCTTTCCTCTGCTCTCCCTTCCTTTTCATTCCCAAAGTTCTTCCCCACCTCAATAAAATATCTATTTCTTTTCATCCATGACTAAGCTCTATCTTCATTCTGCAAATCTGTCTCAACCTCTTAATAGGGCTTCCACTAAGGAAGACCACAAACATAATTTAGATATATAGTTAATTGTAAATTTTAATCTAAGAAAAATTCATTCTGATGGCTTGGATTGATATTTGCCCTCCTGTAATGATCACTGCAGATAGGGATGTTTCAGCAAAGTCCTGGAAAGAAGATGAACTCTAGTGGCTATCCCATAGTACTGTCGGGTCCTTAAAGAGTTGTCTTTTAAAAAGTACCCATCAAAAGGAGGTGTCTCCCCAGGACACATACACGGAGCGTATCAGCTTGAGTAATCCAAAGATTATAAATATGAAAATCCATGATCAGAGAAGGAAATTTTATTAGAGATCAAGTTCAGGGCACCTTCTTTGTAAAAGTCTATGTTTGACAGTGAATGCTCAAAATCTTTTTGCAGAGTCCCCACGTGAGGTAAGACTCCACTGAATTCACCCTGAATATCAGCCAGGTGTATGAATAGTTTTGGCCTCAGGCAAAGCATTGGAGAGGACATTCCCTCTACCTATTTGACCTATCCAGGGGGGGCTCTCCCTTGGGGTTTGCCTGAGTGTGTTCTTGAGTGAGATCACCATTCAGGGGTCACATAGTCATTAGCCCTGAGGACCTTGGGGAGGCCCCTGGATGATGAATCTTGTACATTCCTCTATGTACCCCACTGTATGTATCCCAGTATGGAGTCCTTTCATGCACCAGTAACCCCACCTGTAACTATAATGCATTGATCTGTCACCAACTCTGAATTTGTCACAGTTTCCTTTGACCAACCATGTCCTTTATGAAGTTCTGTATATCAGAAAACCTGTGGATATTGTGGCAGTTACATAATCTCATATCACCTTGGTCCACTCATGATGCTATTATTTTGTTAATTTTAAATTTTTTCTCTTTATATACGATGGGGTACAAAAATGAAAAAAATTCAAAGTTATGTATTTAAAGTTTTCTTACAATACAACCTTATCGCCTTCAAAGCACTCTCCATTACACTTAACACATTTGTCAAATCTGTAATTTTATTCTTGGAAATAATCTTGAAATTCATCTCTTTGGATGACTGATAGCGCCTCTCTCATTTTTTTTCTTCACCTCTTCTCTGTCATCAAATTGTTGCCCTTTCATGTCCCTCTTTATTCAAGGAAACAAAAGTAAGTTGCATGGAACAAGGTCAAGTGAGTAAGATGTATGGGACAAAAGAGGTATGCTATTTTTTACCAAAAACTGGTGCAATGAGATGGCTGTGTGAGCAGGTGCATTGTCATATGGGCAAAACCAGTCCCCCATTTTCCACAAATCAGGCCTTTTGTGTCACATATTGCTAGCATCCTTTCAGACCCTCTAAATAGAAAGCTTGATTAATATTCAGATATCATGGAAGAAATTCCAAATGCATTAGGAGTTGATATTAATCATCTGTTCAGGAAGTTGACAGATGTCCAGAATGAAGTTTTTCATCAATTGCCATTTGACCTTTTTTTAAATGAGAAATCTGCTCATCTACTTGAGTTTTTTTCCATAGTGCTGTGTTCAACACCACAACAGTTTCTGGTGCAATTTTTCTGAGCAGGAAACAAACTACACAACAGCACACTGGTCTCTTGAATCAATCATCACACACACAAAAAAAGGTTCAAGCGAAGCTAGTTTTACAAAAAATTCACTGTGGCTAGAGAGGAACTTTCCAGGTCACACCACTTGATGCACTAACTCAGAATAAGTTTCTTGATGCTTGCCTACTGGGAAAAAAAATATGCACTACAAAAGCTTAACCTAGTGCAGCTTTTTTCCATTGGGGGGAGTGTACCTCATCATATACACGTGTGTGTGTGTGTGCATGCATGTGTAGTGAGAAAGAGTACAACAGATAATTATTCCAAACATCAGTATGGAGTGCTCAGTTTGATTCAGTTTCATGGAACAGCTAATATACTGAAGGTCCTTCCTACTTTCGCAGACTGCTGGTTCAAGGTCAAAGAATCAGACAGTGAAGTGTTGGCTTGGTGGCATGGAATCTGCTTACGGGCAAGATGGGCAGAATCAGCCTACAGACAGCAGACATGATAAGGTTGGGCAGCAACAGTAATAAGATGAGATGTCCAGGTGTATCAGAAGCCATTAATGCAGCAGGGTAACAGAGCAGTTCTCCATAGAACCTCAAGGAATCATGATACAAGACATGGTAACATGATCCACCATGATCAGTGATCAGCGGTTTGGCTTGTTCCACAGGTAGCACAGAACAGCTAACTCAGATAGCAGTGCACTGGTCTGATTACCAGGCAGAAAGAAGGAGAGGCTTCCATTGAAGAGCCATTTATCTCAGTTGTGCTCTGTTCAAACTGTCACCGGATTGATGCACTAAATTCTACCCACAAGTTCCTACAGAAGCCATGTTGGCACAAAAAACCCTATCACAGGTACCATTATGAACTCATGTTAATGTCTCCTTCATTAGATAATATGTCTTTGCTTTGGCCTTGTCCCATTTAAGACTTTAATATATGTTCAGTTTCTATATATATATACATATATATAAACATATATATATATCAAAAAGAACCAAAACTAAACAAGAAATCTCTCTCTCTCTCTCTAAAGATTAAGAAATATAAAACCTAGAATGAAAACTTCAAACAACATCCAGTCTTCCCCAGCCCACACCACAAATGCAAATGCTCACTTCTTAACACCTATATCAACAAGGCTAAGAGAAGAATCTGATGTTTATTTCAAGATTGGAATAATATTAGTGTTTTAGTCTGGGTAGACTAAAGAAACAAATTCATAGATACTCATGTGTATAGAAAAGTGCTGTATATAAACAGAAATTATGCATTAAGAAAACATCCCAGCCCAATCCAGGTCAAGTCCATAAGTCAAATATTAACCCATATGTCCAATACTAGTACATAAATTTCTCTTTAGACTCACACAGCCTTGCCATAATGTCAAATGCAGGAAGATCATAAGTTGTGGATCCAGTGGTGGTAGAAACATCTCAGCAATAGGTGGGGTCTCCATGTGGCTCCTATAGCTGCCAGGACTCTGGCTTCATCAGTGTAACTCCATGTGGCTTGTGGTCAGAAATGTCTCCCATGGAATGAGCATGTGTCCCACCTCCAGCGAGCTATTTATCTCCTTAGCACCTCCAAATGAAGGCATCAAGCTGTGACCTGATTGACAGGCTAACTCCACCCCATTCACTCGTAAGTGACAACAGATTGTGTAACTACCACAATCAGTAAAACCAATAAGGAAATTGAGACCATCATTAAAACTGGGTCATATCAGACACATAGATCAATGGGACAAATTAAAAACCCACACATAAATGCCCAAATATTTTTGCAAGTAACCATAGAAATTCATTAGAAGAAGTATAGCCTTTTAAAAAATACTGTTGCATAAATTAAATATTCATAAGAGGGAAAAAGAAACAAGTTAAAGTTTATACTTCCATAAGAATGAACTCCAAGTAACTTTCTCTAACTCCAAAAAAGAAAGTTTACTTTAGAGTAAAATCCAAACATTTAGACGAATAGCCAGGAGAAAATCCCTAGGATATAAGATAAAACAAAGCATTGGATAATTCTTTGTCTTGATGTCCTAGATCCATCAAAAGAGTGCCTTGATAAATTAGAATTCATCAAATGTAAAAACCTTTCCTTTGTGAAAAGATTTTTCCAAAGGCTTGAAAAACCTCGAGTTGGGGGAAAATACTGGAAATCATAAATACAATGAAGGAGTACTATCTGGCCTGTAGGGCAGTAAGTAAAAAGGTATTGCTGTAATAACATGGAATCCTTTGTTAAACAAAAGTGTCAAAATATGAAGCTGTTGTTTCTTTGAGTATAACTTTTAAGTCTATATATTTCTGAAAACAGTGTTTCCACATCCCTTATTTTTGTCCAAAAAATTCTGCACCCTTTTCTTGACACCACATCAAAATGGAATTGTTGGCATCCATGAGCTCACATTTATTTTTTTGAAGTGCTCTTTGAATTTAGGGAACAATCAGTAGCCTGAAGATGCAGGATTAGAGGTAGAGGGTGGAGGTTTTCCAATGAAATTCTTATAGAACAGATTTTCCTACTATTAAGGAATGATCAGATTGTGATCTTTTTAAAAAAAAGAGTTCCTTTTGATAAATTAGAATTCATCAAATGTAAAAAGCTTTCCTTTTTGAAAATATTTATCAAAAGGATTTAAAAATCTTCAGTGGGGAAAAGACTTGGACACCACAAATACAATGAAGGAGTATTATCTGGACTGTATGAGAGTAAGTCCAAAAGTACACAATATTCCTGCCCTTTTTTCTCACCAATGCAGTTTTCAATTTTCTTAATTTTTTTCATGATAATTTATGCAATCATCCTGTTTTATTAGAGAAAGTTTATCAAGTTTAACCCTTTGGCATCACAATAACACTCAGCATAACCTTCCAGGCTGACCTCCTAGCCTTGAGTTTAACTACTAGACCAGCAGAGTCCCTTGGTAGCCACAGTTTGGACTGAAATTTTTTTAAGGCCTATAATGAAACAGGTGGGGGTGGGGGGGAGGGCGGGGAACTGGAGTTCTGGTGGAATCGCAGTTATCCGTTGGTCTGGGATCCACACTGTCAGCAGTTGAAAACCATCGGAAGCTCTGTGGAAGAAAGACTGGGCTTTCTATTCCTGTAACTAGTGACAGTCTAAGACACCCACAAGGGGTCTGTTACGCGCCTACACTGACTCAATGGCAGTGAGTTCTTTTTAATGCGACAAAGGGAGAAGGATGGGACTTTTGCTTCCATGAAGATTTCAGTCTCAGAAATTCACCGGGGCAGTCCTACCCGCTTCTATCAATATTTATGAATTGGAATTGACTCAGTGGCAGTCAGTTTGGTTTTTGGAAAGGCACAAAAACATTTGTATTACTAAGAGAACTTGTCTGCCTCCAGGCATTGGTTGCAAAAACATGTTGAAACAGGTTTCTTTGGGATAAACCCAATGTGTGGGATGGAATACTAGTAGCAATAATTTTTTTTACTTAACCTAGTACATAGTGTTACTTTGAGGTGGAATCACATCTATGATAGATGAACTTTGTTAGTATAAAGAGCTCTCAGAACTTAATATTAAAAAGAAAATAACCAAAATAGAGCATGGACAAAAGACATCAAATTGCATTTTGTAGAAGAAAAGATATTGAAGACATGAAAATAAATAAAATGATTCCAACATCAACACTCGCTAGAGAACTGTGGATCGAAACTGCCATGTGACACTAAATGAGATCACCAATAATCCCTGGCAGGAGAGTAAGATATTATAACAAGCCTAGAAAATAACTTGCCGGTTTTGTTAAAGAAACAAACAAAAAAGCATGTCAATCAACCTATTCATTTATCCTGGAGAACTGGAATGTTCACAAATATACACACAAAGCTATACATGGATATTTGGAGAACCTTTAGACATGGTTGTTAGATTCCCCGAGCTTATTCCAACTCACGCCAATCCTTCGGTCAACAGAGCAAAACACTGCCTTGCCGTATGCCAAGCTCACAATGATGAGGATTGAGTTCATGGTTGCAGTCAGTATGTCAGTTCATCACCTTGACTGTCTTCCTCTTTTTCTCTGACTCTCCACTTTCCTTTACCAGGCACTGATCTCTCCTGATAACATGTCTAGAGTACGTAAAAGTTATCACCATTCTTTTGGCATTTCTTTCAAGACAAACTGTGTTTCTTTTTGTCCGTTCATGATACTTTCAATATTCTTCAGCAAAATTCTAATTCAAACGTCTCCCCAGGTCTTTGGTATTCACTGACCAGCTTTCACATGCACAGGGCCAATTGGAAATACTGTACCTTGAGTCAGCTACATGTTCGTCCTCAAAGTGGAATCTTTGTCTCTGTAACACTTTAAAGGGGTCTGGTGTTGCAGCTGTGTTCCATGTCGTATGCCTATTGATTTCTTGAGCTTGACAGTGACTCACAAGGCTGTCCTAAGAAGTGAAGAGTCTATTCTTTCTTCCCATTCTGTTCTTAGTCCGTAAGCTCTGCTGAAGCCTAACCTCCATGGGTGAACCTGCTGGCCTTTGAGACAGAGGTGGCAGAGCTTCCAACACCACAGGAGGACACATTGACATGGGAGCGGTGACCTTTATTTATAGCAGCCAAAACTAACAAATATTCAAATGTTCTTTTGGCTAAGTTGTTAAAAGCAAACAAAAACAGACAAACAGGAGAATGACACATCCATCTCTGGGATTCCTACTCAAAAAGAAAAGAGGAGCAACTTTTTGATTCAAGTCGTGTCCTGGGTGTATCTTCAGGTCATCGTGAGGAAGAATGAAAGATAACCCTAAAAGATGATGGGGTGGTCATATACCTAGATCAATTCCATGATTGAGATGTAGGGGTGGAGTCTAGCCTATCAATCTGGAGATAGTCATTGAGTAGCCGATGAGGCCTCTGTGTGGGCATGGCTTTCTCCTGAGACTTCTGGGAAGTCTTGCAGTATTTCCCTTATGTAAATGAATGATGAACTACTGAGAAGACGAGATGACAGCATGTTGATAAATCCTGATTCCTGGAGAATGGAGTAGCCAGAGTTGAAGCTACATGGGCTTGCCCTAATGGAACCAGACATCTGGTTCACAGAGAAACCCCTGCCAGCACCAGGATGCCTCTACCCCAGCTGGATACACAAGACTCTGCACCCACTGGCCTGTGACTTCATGAGTGGGAAGGAGACTATATAGACTGGTATCAAACATATGGGCTAATATCGGATTTATGACTTCAGACTGGACTGGGATGCTTTCTCAATGTTCCATTCCTCTTGTATATAAACCACTCCCTTATAGCCATATGTGCGTCTATGAATTTGCTTCTCTAGTCTACCAGGCTAACACAGATGGTATACTGTATTATTTCACTTCATTCTTGAAGTGGAAAACCCATACAAATGTAGACTAGATTCAGGGCTGCCAAAAGCAAAGAGACCCTGCCATTGAGTCTACTCAGACTCAGAGCAACCACATAGTACAAAGCAGAACTGCCCTGACAGGTCTCTAAGACTTTGAATCCTCATGGAAGGAGACAGCCTGGTCATTCTCCTGAGGGACACAATGCAGGAGGTAAATGGCTACCATGACAAAAGGGTGACATGAAAGAGTCTTACACATCCAATATCTTGTGTGATAGTGGCATATGGTTTTATAGGATATTATCACTAAGGTACAAATTGATAAAGGGTACATGTATAGCACCAGTTTACCCCACTTGGACTAGGTGCTTGGGAGTACTATAGAACCCTGGTAGTGGAGGGCTTAAGAGTTTGGCTACTAGTTGAAAGATCAGTGGTTCAAGCCCATCAGCAATTCCACAGTGAGAAAAACCTGGCAATCTGTTTTCATAGAGATCACATCCTTGGGAACCCTATAGGAAGTTCTACTAGTTGCATGCTAGACACTTTACTGAATAATAATTACATCACTATGATTACAAGGAAAAGCGTGTACTCATTACTCTCTAGAAGTGGTCACAAAAATAAAGTAGGATTTATGAAGGTAAGTAACATCAGTGAAAATGGAATTCAAAGCATAGATATACAATGGGACATAAAAGTCCTATGCTTAATGGATTATTAGTATGTTATCATCTTAAATATATAAAATATAACTAATAAGGCTTAATAATTATAAAATAACATTTCCAAAACTATATTCTAAATTATATCAACTCTAAAATTAACAAAGGGTGAATGTTCCATGTTCAAGGAAGTTTGGGGAAACCTTTTAAGTTTCTACCTCTGATGGTGAATTTATTGTGTCAGCTTGGTTAGAAAGAGTCACACTAAGTATTTTAACTGCAGTACATTATGTGAATAACATTAGATGACCTTAAGTGAAGCCGATTACTCAAGATAATGTGGTTGGATCTCATTCAATCAGTTGAAGACATTAAGACAAAAACTGAGGTTTTTGTCTACAGAGAAGGATTCTGCTTCAAGATTATAAATGGACTTAAAGGTAGGATAATTCAGCCTACCAACTGGCCTACCCAGGTTAGACACAAAATTGCAAGATTTCTAGGTCGCCTAACCTATAGATTTTGGACTTGTCAGCCGTCCAATCAAGTGACGCACTTCTTTTAAAATAATGTTTCTCTTTACCTATAAATCTCCTCTCTTTATACTGTATTTTCATTATCTCTTTATTATTATTCATTATCTCTTGATTCAAAGACTTCCATGAACTTCTAGAAGTTCATTTGTCTTGTATTCAGATGTGTTTTTCCATAGAACCTAAGCAGCGCTTTTAAGAATCCTACACTAAAATTCCATTTGAAATAGTCCAGTATATTTTGAAGGACTCAGCCCAGACCCAATGAGACACTGGAACCTAATCACAAACAATGTGTCAAATCCAGTCATGTATCCTTATCACACCAAAGGGTAGTGCTAGCCAACAATGAACGTCCAGGAACACAGCTGTGTCTTTATAAAGTTGCAAATGCAAAGTTTCAATTCTAACATCTAATCAAGTCACCAGAATGTCTAAGTTCTTTTCAAAACCCCCCACCACCACTCTAACAGAGAAGAGGGGGCTGTAAAAGATTTCTCTGCATCGTCTTGTCACACCCCAGTGGCTGACCATGCAAGGAGAGGCAGGGCTTCCTTCTATAAGGAAGATCGGTCCTGGCTCTGCTGAGTAAATGCCTCGGTGCTGCCCAAGGTAAACAGTGGCGCTTGCTTATTGCTATTTCTCTGTCTTCTTGAGTCTCCTTCAACAAACATTGCTCCAGCAGGTTTCTTGCCTTCATTTAGACTGCAGTTGTTTTTGCCATTGTGGTGATAGTAGTGTTGTTTCAGGGCAGAAGAATCTATGGGCAAATGTAAATTACTTCTCAGTAAAAACCTAGTACACAAACTCTTAAATGAAAGAGAAAAATAGGTAAGCATTACTAATCCATTTGACAAATCCTTTGTTTTACTCCTACTAACTGACCGGTTTCTCTCCTATCCCTACCAATCTTGCAATTCACTTAATAGCTTCCTACCCTTGAGTTTTGGTTCTCCGCATTTTCATGAATTGTCTGCTCATGAAGTTGGGTCACTTGCTTTAAGGCGTGTCATCCCTGATCGTAAGTTCTTTCAGATTTCCTTCTGTGTATGCGCCGTTTATATTTTGTAAGCTTTCAAATGGTGATTCCATGTCATTCTCAGATGGAGCCCTTTCTGACATAATTAACAGTAGCTAAACAAATGTGTAAATGTGTGAATCCATAAAGCAATTTAATGAGTACCCTCTGACACCCCAAACTTCAGTTTCCACATGTAGCAAATGTTGTGTCAAGAAGTTAGATCTACGTGTAATAAAGTATGAATTGAGGAAAAATGACAATCTTCACCACCACCACCATCCCTCCCAGACAGAAGAAATTTTAAAAGTGTTTTCTAAAAGGATCATCTTAAAGTTGTCAGCGAGTGTTAGAATTCCGATTCTGAAATTCCACAACCAGCTTCCTGAGGACCGGTGAGTCACTCATACTACAAGGAACACTCTCTTTTGTCTGAGATTTATTTTTATGTGCCCAGGGCAAGTGATTAATACCTATTCTCTGAGTCACTTGAACTCCTTCAGAAAAGATTTAACCAACATAGCAAAAACATCTCAGAGAAAGAAGTTCCAGTGTGTTTTAAGAACAGTTTTCCTTGATGATTAAAATCATCTTCCCCACTTTGAAGTCTAATCTAAATGGTGTCCACAGAGAATTCCTTTTCTGACATTCTCTCAGGAAAAAGGAAGGCATGTTGATTACTAGAAAGTGAGTGGGCATCACCAGGATGTCCATGCCAGGATATTGAAACCTAAGGAATAGCTTTCGGTCCAAGGCAGAACCTGTCACTAAACCTCAAACTCACTGCCTCTGGGTGGATGCCTACACACAGCGACCTTACAGAGCAGGGTGGAAGTGACCAAATGGGTTTTTGATCTTGTCACCCTTTTCCGAAGTAGAAAGCCTTGTATTTCTCCCACAGAGCTGTTGATGGTTTTGAACTGCTCACCTTGTGGTGCACAGATCAGCAGGGCTCCAAAGGCCCTATCTAAATCCCCAGTACTCTCATTCAGGCACCGGGGTGCGAGTATGCTGATTTTGGAAGGGCTTGAATTCGTGGGGCATACACTCCTCTGCTTTTCTACTCCAGAAAGTTTCTACAATCAGAAACTTTTATGGGACACAAAGCTTGCTCTGTCTCCGAACTTTGGGAAGAATTGATCATTTCCCCTGCCACTCACCACAGAGAACTTTCAAGAAGTCCTTGTGCCCAGAGGTTGGCCCACATGGTACCCAATCTGCCTTGAACTTGACAAAGTAGGTGATTTCTCCTGAATGCTTCAGCTCAGTTATTCTTCCAACAAACACACTCTTTAACATTCCTCACAATTTTGCAATTGAAGTAGGATTTAGGGCACTCCATTTATGATATGTGCTCTCTGTGGAAAGCACAATCAGGAAGAGTTTATGCAAACTCTCAACATTCCTAGTTAAGGTAGACTGAAAGGCTCTAGCTCCCATGAAGGAAGACCTTTGAATTCATACTTTGGATATGCGTCCCACTCATATTGCCCTAAGTACAAATTATTCCCCACATTGTCCCCATAATAATGACAATTTTAAGGTGATACTTGGAAGTACATTGTACACGCTTGAAGGTCGACTGCTTGAAGGCTATTTGCCTAAAGGTTTTTGTCTGCCACGGACAGCAATCGGACCCTACTGTCTCTTCCTCCCTAAGTAGAGCCCACCCCCTTCTGATAAAGAGCATAGATTATTCCCCTGGAAAAAAGTTCAGAGACACCAAAGGGGAAGTCAGTTCAGAAGTGACTAAGGTTAGGCTGCCATCTTAACTTTAGAGGCCATTCATCTTGTTATGTGTGTACCTTCGTAGTACCTCCCCTTCCTATTGCATGTGCATTCCTAGCTCATCCGCCTCATGTTACATCACTCTCATGTGTGTATCCCTCTATCTAACCCCTTCCTGTTATATATGTGCTTGCCATGGCATACATGCCCAAGATTACATAAAGCTGTGAGAGAATACATTACTCCCTCGTTCTGCTTTCAGTCAGCATGGGTCCCCCTAAGGAACCATCCAGATGTAGGGCAGGACCTCACCACTCTCCTCAAAATGTGTAGAATGTAGGTGTACTAGAGTTGACATAATTTTGGAAAATAGCATAATAAAATAGTATCAGTTTTATTGCAGCACTTGAAAAATTAATAACAAGGCATAATAGAAATATGTACTATATTTAGAAATGTATGTATCAAACATTATAGTTTTTAACAACAAGCAATCCAATATGCTTAGAAAAAAATTGTTCAATTATCTATGAAATTATTGGGCCCAGCAGTGTTTTTTCTTTATAGAAATTGATAATAGAGTTGGAATAAACCATTTGAAGCACTTAGATGACAAAATGAGTACTCAGACCAACTTCCTGTGTGATTTTCTCAAATTAACCCTCCCTGGAAGCCTGGTGCTAGTGCAGGTCAGTCAGGCTGCTCACTGCAAAGTTAGTGGTTCAAACCCATCAGCCATTCTGAGGGAGAGAAATGAGGCTTCGACTCCAGTCAATCTCTTGGAAACTCCAAGGAACTTTCTGCTCTGCCCTAATGGGTTGGCCAAAGTTGGAATCAACTAGAATGCAGTCAGTTAAGCTTTTTTTATTTGGTTATCAAATGAGATGTTCTGGGTTCTCATTCAAAATCAGATAATTTTCTTTTCACAAACATGTTATTTTTATCTTCAAAATGCGGTAAAAATTATTTTAATCTAATATGATAGGCCTTTCTTAAAAGTTCTGATCCTGTTTTAAAATATTACCATACTTAATCTTTTTTAGCTTGAAATTTGGAAATCTGATGTTTTTAATTTGGAAAGATTATCATTTCAAGTTTAAGCTTTTTTTGTTTTGTTTTCAGAGAAAATATTGCTTAGCTTTTGGTGTCTTTACATTTCTGTGCTTTTTTGCTATCTTTATTGACTTATTGTATTACTCACTAATTGGTATCAGATGAATATTCACGTTAGCTTTTAAAAGCTACAACCCAAGGATATGGGGTTGGATACATATAAATAGTTGCTTAAGTGCACGCAAAATAATAATTATATGTAAAATCAGTAAAGAAGAGAATATGCATGTTCTTCTAAAGAATTAAATGTATTTAAGCTCCTCGTACTTGCTGCAAAGACATTACATTTATATTATAAACTCTATACTTCTAACTACTAAATGCTCTTTGAAATTGAGGTTCTTGAGCTTTATATGATATTTATATGTTAGGCAAAATATGGATGGAAAGATGGAAAAAAAGCAAAACAAAAATCCCGTGCTGTTAAGCCCACTCCAATCCAAGCTGTCTTATATACTTCAGAGTAGACCTGTGTCATACAGAGTTTATCAGTTATGAATCCACTACTCCTGAGTGGATTGCAACCCATAAAAACCAATAGGACAGGGTACAAGTGTCTGGGGTTTTCTGAGATGGTATGGGAGTATAAATGCAGTCTAAAGCTTCATCTTTGACCCCTAAGTAACAAGTGGTTTCAAACTATGTGGTTCATCATCTGGTTAACAGCTCAACATCTAACATAATAATCCTTGGCATCTCCTGGCTATTTTCTGGATGGAAGTCACAAAAGTTTTTATTAATGGATGGGTGTAAATAGTTTGTCACTCACACACACACACACACACATACACACACAAACACACTTTCCAGTTATCTGTTACTGCTAACAAGCTCTGCCCTAATTGAAGTGGCATACAACAATACTTATTTTATTGTGCAAGTGATTTGGAGGGAAAGAGAAGATGGCAGACACTAGGATGACCCGTTCCAGACTTCTTGATAATAGGGGCCTCAGAAGGAGAGAAATCAATATCTGAATTAGCTGTTCTCATTCAACTGGAGCAAGATGAGCTGGGAGGTCAAGTCGTTTCTTGACCTTCTCTACAGCATGCCTGTGGAGGCTGGAATGGGAGGTGTCTCTTGACTCAAGTGTCTGATCCCTTAGCTGGTATAGGTTGGAAGAGTGGCTGTCGCTGGGATTCTTGTGTTTCCTCACAGGTTCCCTGTGTGGGTATCTTCAGATTCCTTTTGACATGGTAGTTCAGGGTGGTATTCTATGGGAAAACAAAACCCCAAACTCAGATATAATGTATCAACGACCTAAACAGGACACAGAAAAACAAGCACACGTGTCAGCAAGAAGCAGCAATGATGTCCAAGGCCTCACAGTCAAGAGGCTACTTAGAGATCCTAGAACCCAGAGAAAACGGTCACAAGATCAGGGATTGCAGATCTCCTCATCAGAGTTGCTGGTGAGAGCACAGAATCAAGACAGGGGCCATGCTTGAGGATGCATAGCTCTGTAGATTAGGACAATTTACAAAATTGGTTCAGGAGCTTCCAATCAAAATCAGTTAGGATATGAATCCTGATTATGAAACTATAGTATTTTGATTTCATCAAAGGCACATCCAGTTATGTCTTTTCATCCCAGGGATGGCTAGGGATGCAATAGAAATACAGAGTCAATGATCAGAAAGAATCCAGTGGAGGCTATAGCTATGTGGAGACTCAAAAATACATTCAAATTTGCCATGGTAAACAGTAGCCTTTTGACAACCTAGCGGTAATAGCTGAAGCTCATCTACAGTAGTCAGATTATTTACAGGATAGTTGTTGGCTCCCCCCAGAGCAACCATTCCACGAAACATGGGCAAAAACTGGAGACTTCCAATGACCTGTCACCTAAGTCCTGGGATGTCATATTGACCACAATTTAATATTGGCCAAAAATTTTCTATTGTAGGCCATGAGAATTATACTCCATTTCTCAATATGGAGAATAGCAAATAACCTCTACGTATCTTTAGTCTACCATTAATATGCAAGTGGGAAAAAATGTAGGTATACTCTTGTATGTTGTAGATGATAAATCAGTATGGAATCATGTATAAAGCCCATCTAGCTGTGCAAAATACTTTAGAGGTGTCAAATGCAACAAGTGTTGAATGGCAAATTGATGGACTGGGATCCTAACTCAGAGTTTGTTGCAATTAGCTCCCTGACCTTAGGTAAATCACTTAATCTTAAAGGTTCCTTCCTAGTCTAAAAATCTCTGTTTTTTCAGTTACTGGTATTGCCTTGATTTGTATTGTTTAGCATGCACTGAGAACACACATAAAAGTGCCAGTAACCACCCTCATTAATTCACCATTAAACCTTTGATCATAGTAATTTAAGTACTTTGAAGCCTAAGAAAGAAAAAATACTATGTCAAAGATAGATGTAGCTATTGTAAATAGTAACAGAAAATACATTTCTACTTAATGAACTTAATCTGTTCCAGATTAAGTTCATCAGGATATTCCTCTTCTTGGCACATCGGGGATGGCTTTGACTTTTTCTGATTCCCAGGTAGAGAGAGCATTCTCACCTTTACTGAAGTAGGAGTCATCTCATTGATTGTCTAGAGAAAAAGGAAATGGCTCATGCATCTTTTCTGCATTATAACAAATGTCCTGTTGCATTATAATTGAATGGTGATTGTTGTGTTCAATCAATGGGAAAGGTTAAAGGAGCTTCTCTGCCAGCATTTTTAATGGAGAAGTCGATTAAGATTCAGTTTAATCATTCTGGCTGCCTCAGAATTAAAGCAACAAAGACCATCAATGGCACTATAATTACTAGTCTTTCTGTAAGTTTACACTGCTATTTATGCAGCTATAAATTTTATTATAATGCACAATGCATCTTAGGTTAACTTGCTTTATTTGCAATGTAAAATATTTGCTTTAATTGTATGTAGAAAAGAAACAGTCCTGATAAAGTATGTAAAATTTAGTCCCTTTAAAAAAAAAAAGAAAAAGCTTAAGAGTCTAAGTGAATCAGTATGGTACTGTTAAATAGTTTAAAGTCGTGGCCTTAACCTTGGGACACTTGAGACATATTTCAGTTTATTGAACATGGAGACTAACATCTCTCCCAGGTGACTGAAAAGGGTCAAATGTATTATTCTAATCCCTGTTCCAAACAGAGAAAAGGTCATTATACAGTACCTACTGCATGTTGTAAAGAATGAAAAATTCTCACTGGGGGCGTGGGTGCAAATCTATTTTAGACTTGGCCTTTAGAATGTTTTTTAAATTGAATGATTAAGTGGTGATGAACCAGAAAAAATATCTTGAAATTGATCCCATTTATTAATTAGTTTGCACATGTAAAGGTCTTTCTATAAATAGTCAGAAGACTAGAGAAAATTGTTCTTCTTGAATGGAGGAATGACTTTCAAATTAACCTTTTTTGACTATAGAAATAATGCTTATAAATGCACTTATTACCATCCAATACTTTGTTTCATCCTTTATATATACAGAGTCTTGTGATGAAGTTTCTGCCTGAAGAGTTAATCAAGGTCCACCAGTACCAAGTCAACTCTGGACAGCAAATCCAAAGAGTGAGCAATTGAAGAAATATGCAGAATGTTCAGCATTGTCTGGACAGTATCAGCTTTACCATGCGTTTTGTAGTGGTATTTTGCAATGCAGAGTCTTAGTGAAGTAGAGATTGAATGAAAGCCTGAAGGGCTAAAAGAAGATGTTAGTGAGCTGAGCTTACATATTACTTATGCATCCACCTAGGCATCACTGATGTATGTCGCTATTGGAAAAAAGAGTCTATTTTAAACAGAAGCAAGAGAAAGAAAATCAGCAGCATATCACTTTATACTTGGGAAGAAAAGGAGACTATGTACTCCCATAGAGAGTTCCAGTCTCTGAAAGTCCCAGGGGGAGCTCAGCCCTGTCCTTTGGGGTTACTATGAGTCAGAATTGGAGTAATAATAATGTAGCTTTGCATTTGATCATTCTCTAAGAGTTAGGGTGTGTGGAGCTGGGAGTCAATCTTTTCCAGATCTTTCCAGAACATTCTTCTAGGAAAAAAAATTTTGGAAGGAGTGACCTCACCCCAAGTCCCTCCAGAACTGTTGGCCCCATCCCATGCCTATCTTACATAGGTAGGCAAAACAGCAATAATGGAGGCAAAACTAAAGGAAAACAAAAGATTGAAGCAAAAGACAAAGGGGAAAAGATAGCCGAGAGAGAGAGAGAGAGAGAGAGAGAAAGCATACTTAATTCCAGGTTTGTCTGCTGATCTTTATGGTTTTCTCCCCATCAGTCCAGGGGGTGTGGGGGGAGGGGGGGTCATAAAATAGGACTCAGTCACTACAGTGTGTCCCCAGTATTGTCCTCTGTTGTAGTATGCTCCAGTGAGGGGACATCAAGTCTTGTCTTAAAGTCTTGACTTAAAGACAACTGTTTTTGGCCTCTCTGTGCCTTAGCAACTCTGGGCAGGGATGTCATCCTCAAGGTTTGGTATGCCTGCATGGGGTCTAGTCCCTTGCTCTCTCTTTTTCCTTCTTAGTGTGCTTGGCATGGCAGGCTGGCATGGCAAGCTGGTGCCTATTCCAGTCTGTAGGGTTAGTACTGTTCTCTGTAGCTCATACTTCTAGGGAGGGGGTCATTTGGAGTAGTGAGCAAACAATGCCATAGGCAGGGGAACAACTAGGGAATCCTGATGGTGTTGGAGCAACAGCAATTTAGCTGAGAGGAATTGCTAGGAGGCAGAAGAAGGACTAGTATGATGGTGGGGCAGGAAGAAGGAAAAAGGAAACAGAGGAAAGATCTAGGAAGCAAAGCTCTGGAGAGAGTTATAAACATAGATGTATACATATGTAAATATATTAATTCATAAAAAATAAAGGTATTGGCCTAGGTACATCTATTTATATGACAAAACATTGATGAAGTTGACAGACTTTGGGCCACTGCTCAAGCTTTCCCTCAACACAGGAGCACTTTGTTCTAAAAATCTGGCATTGTGTGGTGTTCACCCTCCTGACATACTCACTAAAGACAAAATGGGTGCATGAGTCAATGTGGTGAAGAAAGCTGCTCATGCCTGGCTATAAAAAGATATAGCATCTAGGGTCTTAAAGGCTTGAAGTTAAGCAAATGCTATCTAGCAGAGAAACAACAAGCCCACATGGAAGAAGCCCACCAGCCTGTGAGATCATGAGGTGTTAAGGGCATTAGGTATCAGGTATCCAAACACACAAACAATACCAACAGCATCAAAATAAAACCTATTGTTGGGAACAAAGGAGGTTGGAGCAGCAGCCCAAAACCCAATTGTAGACAATAGGACAACCTCTTACGGAAGACTCACAAAGAAGAGATGAGTCAACCAAGGCACTGTATAGCACCAATGAACCACACAACATTACTCTGGTTCTTTGAAGTTTTCTCAACTCTCATTATCATGACCCCGGTTTTGCCTTTCTGTTTTGGCTAGACTGATCATGTACACTGGAATAGATGAGGGCTCACCACTACGGAATCCTGGTCAGATAAACTCCTCAGGAACAGAAATGGGAGTACCGATACCAGGAGGGGGTGGGGAAGATGAGGGATGGAGGGGAGGAAAGGGGAACTAATATGCATACCCAAGCTCCCACCCCCAGGTGAGAAAATGACAGAAATGTGGGTGAAGTGGAAAGTGATCAGCGTAAAATATGAAATTAATCATGTATAATTTATCAAATGTTCATGAGGGTGTGGGGCAAGAGAAGGAACGAAGAGGAGCTGATACCAAGGGTTCAAATAGAAACTAAATGTTTTGAAAAGGATGAGGGCAACATATGTACAGATATGCTTGATACAACTGATATATGGATTTTTATAAGGGTTGTAAGAGCCCCCACTAAGATGATCTTTATAAAAAATAAAACAGTGACTTCATTCTCAGTACCTTTAATTTATCATTTTATTATTGAAAGATCTGAAGGCCTATGAAATATACTCATTGTTTCCACATTCTGAAGGTAAGAAGATAGAGATTCAGTTCTGGAACCAACATCTCCATCAATCTAAGTCTTCACTGCTGTTATCTTACTTGATGTCAGACAACATTCTGGAAATTATGTGTGATGAGTCAAATTCTGGATCTGTTTATTTTTCACCTAGGGATACTTCAAGTCCTGAGTATGTTTTAAAGACAATTTCTGCTCTTCACTTTTTACAGGAATCCAAGAGGAAGAATGCATTTGGAATTTGTGTGTATGTTGAATGGGTGAATTTACACCTATTATTTGATTATGAATATGTGAGGTGTTCTACATAAACTGAAAGTTTTCATCTTCTCAATTGTCTTTTCAAATAGGTAAAATCAATTCCATTTTCACTACGGAAATTGACATTCTGAAGGATAAGTAACTTTTCCAAATTCAGGAAATCTGAGTTTCCACGTCCGATTTATCTGACTTAAAATCCACACTGTTTCCAGGACAACAGAGTACATCCCTGGCAACAGTGGTTTCAGCATCTTAAAGTACAGACAATAAAGTATTCATACAGCACCTTTGATTGTCATAAGAATCCATATCAATTGATTTTTAAAGTTATGCATGCATTTTAATATTTTCTGTCTGATTTGTGAACATATAATGCATTTCAATTTCACTAATAATATACTGTGGAGTTTTTTTTTCTGTTGAAATTATGAAAATTGGATTTCATTGTAAAGGGTATTAGGAAAAGATAGATGGTTGGAGTTAAAGTAAAACTCTTTTGAGGCATATAAACATTTTCTGTGCTGTCTAAGGGGATTAGTTCTAACATCTCAATGACACACTATAATAATATCAGGATACTACATGCTATGTTGTAAATAATCTTGACCATTAGAGGTGTGGGTTAACTCTGTGACAACATGGAAAGAACTGTCGTGTTGACTTAAAGGATGGCTGTTCAAATCCATCGGCCCTTCCACAGCAAAAATGAGACTGTCTGCTCCTGTAACAATTTCCAGCCGCAGAAAACTGAGAGAGGTTCATTCCGAGGAGCAATCAACTCTATAGCAGTGAACAGATAGGGTGATGACAGCAAGCAGAGTCCGCAAATCCAAAAGTAATGAAAACAAAAAACATATTTCATATAAGAATGTATCTCTAAGCCTATACTAATTCTGTTAGTCCTGGTAGATTAGAGAAACAAATCCAGGGAGACACTCTGATGTGTATAAGAAAGAGCTTTATATACAAGAGCAATTGAATATTGAGAAAGCATCTCTGCTCAGTCCAGATCAAGTTCATAGTCTGACACTAGCCCATATGTCCGATACTCATCTATAAATTCCTCTCAGACTCATGCAGCTCATGCAATGGTGGTGAATGCAGGAAGGCCACAGTCCAGTGGGGGCAAAGTCTTGTGGATACGGTGGCAGTAGAAGCATCTCAGCACTGGCAGGGGTCTCCATGTGGCTGCTTCTGGCGCTCATGTAACGCCACACATCTTCTTAGAAGGAATGTCTCTTGGGGAATAAGCATATGTCCTGCCTCCAATGAGTTATTGACATCTTCGTGCCTCCAAATGAGACCATCAAGCCTAGATGTGAGTGACTGGCTAAGTTCCACCCTGACGCTCTCAATTTGACAACAGATTTTGTAATTGCCACACTCATATTAAAAATAAATCAGAATTTGTGTTTTTCATGTAAACAATAGATCTGTGGTTTGGTTATTCTTTATTTGTTGTTACAGTGCTTGACTGTTCAATTTTGATTCCTCTCTATCCTATAAGACAGGGGTGTCAAGCTGGTGGCCCACAGGAAAATTCCTGTGGGAATTTTGTGTGACCCGTCATGCTCTAAAATAAAATGAAAATAGAAAAAATGGTTATGAAGAAAATAGAGCTTTGGGGAGATTGACGCAAACCCATACACACAAATACTCATTAACCCTACTGAAGATGGGTGTACACATGGCCCAGTGACTTTCCTGGAAAGAGTTAAGTGAAAATGTGTAATTGTTGGACTCTGCTAAAGTTAGCATTAAATTATATGCATCCTAAAGTGTATATTGATATGTCAGTGGTATTTATTAAATTTCCTTTGTTAGGTTATAGTTATTATATCTCTTCATTTGAGCACTTTTGTCAAAATGTTAATTTCTATAAGTATTTGACAATTTTTTATTTTTTCCCTTTGAGTATTTTATTCAAGGTTTTGAATTGACTTCCAGAATTAAAAGACAAATACCAAAAAGTAGGAATTTCCAACATATATTATTTAGGTGAGAAATACCCCCAAATATAAAAGTTTGCTACACAATGTATTTGTGTGAGCAACTACTTTTGTCCATAAAATTAAATAAAACAGCATACAGATCAAGATTAACTGATAAACATCTATCTACCTTAATGAAGATGGTCTGTTCTCAGTCTTTGAATCCAGATATTGGAAAACTAGTAGGAAGAAAGTGCTGGCAAGTCTCAGGTAAAAAGGAGCAATTTTAATTTTATAAATACATTGAATAAAATAAATGTTTAAATAAAGCAATTGTATAGTGCTTTAATTATCTTACTCATATTCCCGGATCCTCACTTTAAAATATAAATTTTACAAAATTTGTAGATGTGATATGGCCTGCGTGAGTCTTGCCTGTTGCACCAAATGTGGCACCCATATTTTAATTGCATTTTGCATTTAATGGTATTAGGTAAGCAGAATGTTCTCTAGAAGTCAGGAAAGCAACACCTCGACTCATGTATTTTGAAATGTTATGAGGAGGGCCCAGAACCTGGAAAGGGGAGTATGCTTGCGAAGCTCACAGGAAAGGAGGAAGACTCTCAGCAAGATGCCTGGATTGACACAGGGGGCTACAGCAATGGATTCTAGCATTGTGAGCATGACACCACAGCACAGGATGCAGTGGTTTCTTTTTTGTTGTACTTAGAGTAACTACAAGTCAGAATCTACTCCATGGTAACTAGCAATGAGAAAACGACTCCTGCTCCTCTTACCAACAGGCTAAAAGTCTAATATCTTTCTTTGGTGGACAAAATTCAGTAAACATCCAGGTGCTTTCAATGCCTGTCTGTCATGCTGTGAACAGGTTTCACCAGAGCTCCCAGACTAAGAACCAACAATGAAAAAGGAGCATGTTGTCCAGTTCAAAGCAATTCTGATGATCTAATGGACAGCTGAAGAACAATGCCAGAGATTATTCCAGAAGATGAGCCCCACAGATTGGAGGTACTCAAATGATAACTGAGACCTGCTTATCAGATTAGAGTTCACCATAATGAAATGGATGGAATAAAGCCTGCAGGAATAAAGCCTTTAGGACCTTCATTTGCTAATGAGAAGAAACAACTGCAAAAATCAATGAATAATTGGAACATGGAATACATGAAGTATGAACCTAGGAAAATTGGAAGTCATCAATAATGAAATGAAAAGCATAAAGATTGGTATCCTAGGTGTTATTGCTGTTAAGAGCCATGATTCCATTGCAATCCATCATGAAATGACTCTTTGCACAACAGAATGAAAGACTGCACAGCTCTGTGCCATCCTTACAATTTTTTCCTAGGCTTGAGCCTCTTGCTGTAGCCATTGTATCAATCTATTGCATTGAGGGCCTTCCTCATTTTTGCTTCCCCTCTACTTTACCAAGCATGATGTCCTTCTCCAGGGACTGGTCCCTTCTGACCAGTTAAAAGTTTGTAAGGTACAGTCTTGCCATCCTTGTCTATATGTAACAATCTGGTCATACTTCTTGACAAAGCAAGGTTGTCCTTTTAGTAGCCCAGAGTGCTTTGAATATTCATCCCTGGCACCACAGTTCAGATGCAGGGATTCTGCAGTCTTCCCTATTCGATGTCCAATTTCAGTTGCCTCTTCACCAGAAGAGGTCTTGTGAAGTACATTTACCAAATGTACCAAATCTTTTGATCTTTTAACTGCTGCTTCAATGAGCTTTTATAGTGGATCCAAGCAAAACAACTTCAACCTTTTCTCCATTTATAAGTTTGTTTACCTATTAGTCCAGTTGTAAGCATTTTGGTCTTCTTGTCATCATCCATACAAAAGGCTGAAATCTTTAATCTTCCTCAAAAATACTTAAAGTCCTCCTCACTTTCAGCACTCAATGAGGTGTCAGTTGTATATCACAGATCAATAATTTTTCTTCCAATCCTTTTCTTCAATATAAAACAGCTTCTCTGATTAATTGCTCAGCATACCTATTGAACAACTATGGAGAAAGGACACAGCCCTGAGACCCACTTTTCATAATTGCCTCAATCTGATTCAGGCCTAAACTTGTGCCATTTCCACATGAACATTCTACTGTATCTGTTGTTGGACATCTTAAGCAAAATTTTACTTGCATATTGTTGTGTTGATATTGTTGTATAATTTGATATTGTTCTATAATCTGAGGCTTCTGTTGGCTCATCTTTCTTTAGAATGGGCACAAATATGCATCTCTTCCAGTCCATTGACCAAGAAGCTGTCTTACAAATTTCATGACCTAGACATTGAGTGTTTCATCAGTTTGTGGAAACACTTCAATTAGTATTCCATCAATTCCTGGAGCTGTGTTTTTTGCTAATGCAGTCCATGCTGTTTGTGCATCTTTCTTTGGGACCTTCGGTTCTTGTTTATATGCAAGCTCCTAAAATGGTGGCATGTCAACTAGTTCTTTTTGGTTCAGTGACTATGTCTTCTTCCCATCTGTTTATGATGCGTCCTACATCCTTCTTAACTTTGCCTACAGAATTGTTCAAAATTGAAATTTAAGGATTGATACTTTCTTGAGTTATTTCTGTTTCAGATATGGTGTGTTCTTCCCTTTTGGCTTTCTGTTTCTGGGTTCATGCACATTTTGCTAAAATATGTGGTTTTGTCTTCGAGAGCTGCCCTTTGAAATTTTCTGTTCAGTTCTTTGACTTCATCCTTTCTTCCACTTGCTTTAACTACTCTAAGATTTAGAGCAAGTTTCAGAGTTTCTTTCTGACATCCATTTAGATCTTTTCTTCATGTCTGTATAGTGACCTTTTGCTTCTTAATGAGTGATCATCTTGATGTCTTCCCACAGCTCAAGAAGTGTGATAGGTACATAATCTCATGTCAACTTGAGGGTATTAAGAGTGAATGGGGTGGAGTTTAGTCTGTCAATCAAGTCACACCCTAATGATGCCTTCTTGTGGGTGTGGCCTACTCGTGAGGATTCTGGGAACTTCCTTTCTCTTTCAGCTTTTGTCTTCCTTGGACAAGCCACACAGAGACTTATGGAGATCTGCATGGAGTCCCTCTCTCTGCTTCACCTTGCCATTGAAGAATAACACTTGAAGAATGGAGGAACCACCCAGAGACCTGCACCAGGACTGAGGTGCTTCCACCATCATTGGCTCAAAGACTTTTCACCCACTGCATTTTGCATTATTACATGTGACTGTGTGAGTCCAAAGAGTGAATTATGGGCTAGTATTGGGCTTATGGGCTAATATAAGCCTTCTGGGCTTGATCCGGACTGGACTAGGATGTTTTATCAATATTCAATTGTTCTTGATATAAAGCTCTCTCTTACACATATGTGAGTGTCAGTGAAGTTGTTTCTCTAGTCAACTCGGTCTTACACATCAGGTCTATTAGTGTTCAAGGTATCAAATTTGTTTTTGAAATATTCTCAAGATTTAGGTAAGATAAATCCAAGGGAGTGTTTTGAGTCTTTTTGATTTGTTTTAATTTTCTTCAGTTTTACCCTGAATTCATTTATGAGCAATTCATGGTCTATTCTATATTAGCTGTTGGTCTGGGTTTTTTTTAGCTAATATTGAGTTGCTCCATCATGTCTTCCCACAGGTGCAGCCAATTCGATTTCTATGTACTCTGTATAGGGAAGACCAAGTGTGTAGTCAATTTTTATGTTGTTGGAAAAAGGGATTAGCTATGAACAAGTCATTGGTTTTGCCAAATCTGATGATCTGTTCTCCAGTTTCATTTCTATCACCAAGACCATATTTTCCAACTACTCTATCTTCCTCTTTGTTTTCATCTTTGAATTATAAACACCAATAACTATCAGTGCCACTTAATTACGTATTTGCTCAATCTCTGGTTGAAATTGTTGGTAGAATTCTACAATTTCTTCAACACTAGCTTTTGTTGGTGGTGCACAAAGTAATATAATACTTGTATTGACTGAATTTTTTTGAAGGGGGATAGATATAATTTGAAAAGAGATAGCATTTTATTTCATGGTGGAGTTAGCAAGATGAATGCCAGGCCATTGCTCTTGATTACATTATTCCAGGCATGGTGAATCATGGTTTTCTGATTCAAAATGGTTAATACCAGTCAATTTAAGCTCAGTAATGCCTAGGATATTAGTACTTATGCATTACCTTTCATTTATGACAACTTTCAATTTTCCTACATTCCAAGTTCCAATCATTAATAGAATTTTGCAACAATTTCTCCTTACCTTGAGTTGTGCACCATCAGCAAACAAAAATTACAAAGGCTCTATTCACACATGAATTACCCAACTCAAGTCACCATAATCAATTACACTTGAAAAATCCACATCCTCTGCAGTCACGGTTCAAGTACCCTTGGACCTGAAGTGCCCCTTCTCTGAGACAGTACCTGACAATACCCTGTTTTCATTCTTTAGGTCTTCAGTATCTGATAATGTTGTAAGACCATGCAAAAGGCTTTCTGCAGCTCCTCCATCCAACGGTGTGTGTATGTCTGTGTATGTGTGTGTGTGTCTTTCATTGTCTGTTCTTAGTCTAGAAGATCCACTGAAATCTGTTCACTTTGGTGACCCTTCTGGCATCGAAAATACCAGTATTATAGCTTCTAGAATCACATGAACACAGAAGCCAACACAATACGACAAAGTGACCGACAAATGGTGGATCCTAGGTGTCAATGAGCTGAAATGTACTAGTATTGCCTTTTATGCTTCAGAAAATCATTGGTTTTATTGTGGCAGGAATGACAGAATCAAAAATAGTGGCGTGGTATTCATGATCAAAAAAGAAATTTCAAGGTACATCTTGAAATACAATGTTGTGAGGGATAAAATAATATCTATCTGCATATAAGGAGATCTAACTTCTAAAGCTAGTGACAAAGAAATTGAAGATTCTAACATATTTAGTCTGTAATTTATCAAACAAGCAGTCAAGATCCATTGGTGATTAGAATGCAAAAGCTGGAAACAAAAGGGAAGGAATTGTAGCTGGAAAATATGATCTTGATAACAAAAATTAAGCTGGAGATGACATGATATAATTTGACAAGGTCAAAATCTTCTTTATGACAAAAAATTTTTTAAAAAATATATGGAATGCCACAGACGGAATATACAGAAACAAAATTGAATGCAACTTTGGGAAAAGGTAATGGAAAAATTCAATAGCTAAAACAAGTTTAGGATCTGAATGTGGAGCAGACCATCAGTCTCTCACCTGTAAATTCACACTGAAGCTGAAAAAATTAAAGCAAACAGCAAACAAAATATAAGCTTAAGTCTATCTCACCTTGATACCAAGAATATCTCAAAGATAGGTTGGACACATTGAACACTAATGACAGAAGACCTGGTGAGCTGCAGGAGAACATCAAGAACATCATATATAAATAAAGCAGACGATCATTTAGAGGACAGGAAAGATAAGGTCAAAATAGATAGATGTCAGGCGAAACTCTAAAATTGCTCCTAATTAAAGAGTCTCTAAGACAAATGGAAGAAATGATGAAGTCACAGAGTTGAACAGAGTATTTCAAAGGACAGCATGAAAGTCATGGGAAAGTATTATAAAGAACGGTGAAAAAGACCTCGCTTTAGAAAACCCCAAGTCAAGAACACACATAGCATGTCTGAGAAAAAACTGAAGAAAAAAACTCCAGCTTCAAATTGTCATATTGAAAGATTTTGTGAGCCAAATACTAAAGGATGCAGGAAGCATTACAAGGAAATGAAAGAATACACGGAGTTACTGTACCAAAAGGAACTAGTTGACATTCTACCACTCCCTGATTTCTCCTTCAATTTGTCTTCGTTCTCAATGTTTTAGAAGGAAAAAATACATGCTCTTTCAGGCTTTGCTCAGCACTCTTTCCAGGCCTCACGAGTCACATCTCCTGGGAAGGTTCTCTCTGGCCACAGTGAATTTTTTTGCATGAGAGCAGTTTTGTTCAAAACTCTCTTTTTGTGTGTGATGGCCAATGTAAGAAAATAGTATTCCCTCCTTTATCCCTTCTTCAGATTTCTGGAGTCATTGATAAGACCCTGAATCCTGGGACTTTTTCTTGGATTTCAATGAGCTATTCCTAAATAATTCCATGGCATCCTTTTTTTAATGGTCCTTTGTTTAGTCTAGTGCAAGTTATGCTTGTGTGTTTTTGTAACAAAGAGATTATTTGACTAATACCTCTATGTTGTGGAAGGCAGCATTCTATGATGATCCTGTAAGGGCAGTGAGTTATTTAAAATGAATCTTCTAGCCTAAGTCTCTAACTCCCACTAAAGAACTTTCCCTGCATGGGTCTGGTATGAATGTGGGGAAAGATACTCATAGAATTCTTTTGTGAGCAATGGTAAATGGGATTCCTTAGAATGACATCCAGCTGTGTATAAAATAAGCCCTCTGAGAAGCAGGAGGAGAGATCTCCTTATCAGTAAGGGCCAGGAGCCTGCGGCATCCCCTGGACTCAAGATCCCTGAGAATTGGCCATCCTGGACCAGATGACAGCTACCACATTGGAGCCAGAAGCAGGACCGGGAGTCAGAGTAGGAACAGCGTGATGCATTTCCCATTCACGGAGTAAATACAGCTGACTCCTTTTGTGCAGGCAACTGGTCTGCCCAATGGGATGCCTCTGGGCACTTAATTGGGAAAGCTGGATTTCCTGACCCACAGATGTGGAGCTGAGTGCCTTCAGGCTGCGGTTTACTGGAATGGGCTCCTCTGGACACTTAATCCTGGGAGCTGGGTTTGCTGACCCATAGGCCTTAAGCTGAATGCTTTAGGGTTGAGGCTTATAGCCAAGTGGTATGTCCTTCAGGCCTTTATTAGCAGACTTGACAGAACTTTGTAACATGTCCTGATAAACGACTCAACGTGGAGTCTCTTCACTCACATAACAACTTGTTAACTTCCTCGCATACCTTGTAATCATGAAATCTGCCTGTGAGTTCTGTGTCACCATTACAATGCATGGTAGAAACTAGAAGGATAAATTATTGAACATTATTAAGTCAACATAGATCCCAAAGACTGACTCCCCTTTAAGTCCCTTCCTTTGAGAGTGATCAGTCTGTCACTTGCTGCTAGCTCACAGAATATGTCAAAGGTGACTCAATAGTCATTCTCATTGATTAGATTATGTCATATAGACTCTCTCTCACCAGATGGGAGAGAGATTCTCCTATTGACATGGAAAAGGCAGCTGCCATGATTTAAGGGGATAAGCTGCTGGTCTGTTAGCAGAGAACTGTGGTCAGCCTCTGGAGCTGAGAAACAGCCATCCTTGCCTAACAGAAAAGTGAGAATTCAATAAAATTTCAAGGTACTGGATTCTGCCAGCAATGTGAGCTTCCTGAGCTTCAGAAAGCAATGTAGCGTGGCTGACACCATGTTTGCGGCCCAACATAATCTGCAGGATGCGATCCATTCAGCTACACCTGCACTTCCGACACACAAAAACGGTGAGGTTATAAATGTGGTATTGAAAGATGCTCACTTTGTTATGCAAGCAGCTGACACATAACATATCATTTGAACATGCACCACATGCCAGTTACTAGCTAAGAATTTTTATTTCATTATCTCATGTAATATGAAATTTTTGAATAATTATTACAATAATTTTAAATCTTAATTCTTATTATGACAACCATTATACAAGCTCTAAAACAGATTGTATAGACATATGCATACAGAAACTCGTATTTAATGCATGATATTACTGCATTATCAGATAAAGCTGATAAAACAGAGGTTTGCTACTGTTAGTCGCCATCAGGTAGGATTCATGGTGCTTGTGTGTACACCAGAATGGAACATTATCTTCTCCTGTGCCACCTTTGTGAGCACTGGTATTTTCAAGTGTGCTGCTATATCATGGCAAATCATGGCTGTGTTTCAACTGACGCATTTCATCTTCCAACATGATATTGAGTAATAATTGGTTATGATCCCTCAAGGTTTCATGGGTCAAATTTGGGAAGTAGATTTCCAGGTTATTCTTTCTTTTTTTACCCTAATGCTGACCCTCTCCAGGTCATTCTTCTTAGTTAAAAGCTCCTCTCCAATCTGGTGACTGTGGGTCATCCTGCTAAAATTGGAACCACCAGTGGACCAGTAGTCAATAGCACAGCAACATCCAAGCCACCTTGGTATGACAAATTGAAAGACAGGGAGTTGAGAAAAGAGAGGTGTGGCCAGTTTTAATCTTATTTATCATCACAACTCTGTGCGATAAAGCCTCACAGTAACCTACTCCTGTGTGATGGATAGATTGTAACCTATCATTCAGGTTGCCTGACAATGTCTCCTTGGTGGGGAGGTAGCATTTTAATGAAATACTGTGGCACAAGGGAACTTCTCTCTCTCTTTCCTCTCTGGGCCCCTTTTTGCCTTTCTGCTTGCTTGGATTCTGTGTCTCTCTGTAGGACCAGGACTAGTGGGTCATGGGGCTCAAATTCCTGGGAGCTGTTGGCACCCTGCCAGGTTCCTGACAACCCCAGGTCCAAGCAACTCCACATCCTATGAGCTTCCACGTTTCCACTTCACTGTGAGCTGGTTTTGCTGCAGGAGCTGGCAGCTGTGTGAATCTGGATGGGGATCCAGCGCCCACCTGAACCCAGAACTAGAGTTGGATTGGAGTGGGCCACTTGGTGGATGAACATTTCTTTCTTGGTACAAAGTTCTTTAGTATATATTTGTGATTGTATCTGCTCTGGTTTCTCTAGAAAACTCAACCTGGCACAATTTGGTACTGAGAGAGTAGGGTTGTGGAGAAACTGGCCTTGAGGATGGAGAATTCAATCATCAGGAGGCATATCTGACCCTTCCCTTCAGGCGATCAGGAGCTGAGTGTTGTAAAGCTGGATACCCCTCCTTGGTCCAATCAGCGGTCAGACATGGCCCTCACCAGCCTTGCTCTGCTGGCATGAGAAGGGAGATTCCTTGCAAGGAATTCAATTTATCTATTGGAAGAAAGAAGGAATGGACGGGGCAGTAAAACTTTTTAGTGGTTATTGAGTAACTGCAGTGTTGTTTTTTTTTTAAAGAAATAGAAGAACAACAGACTGGATAGAACCAGTCACTGGCCCGGGCAGGTCATATGAATATTAAGCAAATGGTCTAAGAGAATTTTGAACTTGAGTGTTTTTAAAAGAACTGTGTTCGGGATCTGGTTATTTTGGAATGATTTTGATTCCACCTATCTTATACTGCTGTCGAGGTACAGTAGAACCATGGTACTTGACATCAGATCTAGACAGCATCAGATTCCAACTTGAAATCTTGAGAAATTTAGCATTGGAGCTCAGAGGAAACGTCGGAATCCAACGCAAAACACGTGATCTTTGTTAACAAAAGCAGTTCGCATTTGAATCACTCGGCGTTAGTTAGCGTTGTCAGTATGTGGTGTTTAAATCTTTTGCAGCTGTGTTCCATGCATTTTGCTATAATTTTCTTAGGTAGGGGGGGCTTTTGTACCATATTTTTAGATAAAAAAATATGAAACATGGGAGAGAGATTTTTTTTAATCATCACGATAAGGAACTAGTTAACCATGTTACTGATATTATTGACGATAATTTAGAAAACCCTTTTAGAAAGCAGTTAAGGAAATGCCAACAGCTGACTACATTCGACAGACTTTTTTTTTTTTAGAGAAAGCCTGAAAAGTCCTAGTGAAAAACGAGCAAAGAAAGGAAAGAATCTCCTTAAAAGTAGTTACCTGTTGATGTTTATGAAAGAGGATTCCCCTCCCAAGTGAAGACTCTCCCCATTCCTCCTTCCCACGAAGAATCCACAGTTCCAGATCTTCATCCTTCTCAAGGTATGGACTATACTGTAAGTGTTAAACCTGTTTTTAATGTTGTGTTTCTTATTTAAATTATATTACTTAACTCTGAACTTATTTACTTTGAAATTTCTGTGTAATGCTTTGTATATAAAGGCAAGATTAGGGTAAAATCTTGGGGGTCAAGAATGGATTTCAGTTTTCAGTTATTTCATAAGGGAAAAATTGATTTGAAACTTGACTGCCTCACACCTCTCAATGTGCCTTGTAGAACAGATTAGCGTTGAGGTCTGCTGTCGTGTGTAAAAGAAATGAATATTAAAAATTAGAGAGAGCTTATAAACCTTGCTGCCTTCAGTGTTCTCATTTGATTTGCTAAAAGGGGAGTTAGAAACTGCCCCAAAGAAATAGTTTGGGTTTACAGTCCTTGTAGCTCAAGAGGCCTAATGGGAAAGTCAGTACCCACCAGATCCTTGAGCATCAGGGCCTTCTTGGTTCCAAAGACACACAGCCCATGAGAATGGGTGGGGGACGGAGGCAGAAGAAGAAAACCAACAGACATTTTGTTTTGAGCAAGCAGTTTACTTGGAGATGCACCTCAGCTGGAAAACACTGTGCTCAGTAGAGGTGACTATGTGAAGTCACTTGTTGAATGGAAGTGGGGGGGACACGGCAGTGAAAAGATGAATTGAGTCTGGCCACTGACATCCAGCCACCTGGCCCCTGGTGACTCTTGTGAGGAGCTTGGAGGGAGAGCTAGTTGGTCTGAAGTTTAAAGAGTTGTATGCTGCATGAGCAAATGGCTTCCTAGCCAGAGGGGCTAAGGTGGATGAGAATGTGTGAAGGAGCCAGCTGGTCTGAATGAAATGGAGGTGCCTGTGATCTGACCTTGCAACTAGAACCCAGGGACCCTACCACGGAATAGCTAGGCCTCAGTTGGCCATAACCTGACCTGATGAAGAGAAAGATGCTTGATCTTGTGAGGTGGCACACTCTGTTTGCAGTCTTTATGGATAGACTGCACTAGAGATGACTTAGCTTCAGGGTATCAACAGGCAAAATTTCAACTACATGAAGGCTCTTTACATCAAAGAACATGCTTATCAGAGCACTGGGTTGATAGGAACATGTAGTTGGAATTAGAAATTGGATATCCCCAACTGAGAAAGATAAAGGTATGAAATGGTTAGCTTATTCATTTTCATGAATGCCTTTAAAAAAAACAAAAGCCTCAAGCTCACCGCCATCGAGTTGACAGGATAGAACTGCTTCCGTGAGTATCTGAGCCAGGAACACTTTATGCGAGTAGGAAACTCTGTCTGTCTCCTGACGAGTGGCTAGTCTTTTCTGACGGTTGACCTCGCAGGCTTAGCATCACTGCTACACTGCCAGGTCCCTAGTCTTCAGTCTCCAATAAATGGATCAAGAGAGGATCCCCACTGAGCAGTTTTCTCATTTCCTAATGGGTCTAGCAAAGACAGGATGGGGAAGATGATTATAAAATTATAGGACTCAGGCTGAAGTTAAACTTAACAGAACCGCACTTGTTACGTATCAAATCATTTTGTTTTGTGGAACTATAAAATACGTGCTGTAACTAGGCCTGGTGTGTTTTTAGCTGTATGCATGTTTGCTGAATTCTTCCAGTCACAAGTGCGATTTTGTTATTGTCTTCGTATGGTGACGGTGTGTGGTTAAGAAAAGTATACAGACAGGACTCCTTGGGCTAGCGAGAGAGCTGATGGTTAGATTTTACTTCAACGTGATGGACTGATGTGAAGGTAGGGAGAAAGTCCAACTTATCAATCAGGTCACAGCCTGATGATGCCTCCTGGGGACGTGGCCCATGTGTGACGGTTGAGATCTTTTCTCTCATTCTTCCCTTTCCACATGTCTGCTTGCTTGGGTTCTGCATTTAGGATCGGGGCTGCTTCAGCAACATGTGGCTTGCTGTTCTTGGGAGCTGTTGAGACTCTGCCCTACGCCTGCTAATCTGGAATCATGCAACTTTACACCCAAGGCCTGTGATGTCTTCACTTCCTGCTTCCTAGACTGGCAGCTGTGTGAGCCTGGATGAGGCCCCCGCTAACATGGGACCATGGATTTAAATTGAACAGGGCCTTGCCCATTTTGAGATACATATTTCTTTCTGGATACAAAGTTCTCTCTTCTACAGGCTTTTCTCCCCCCCCTCTAGAACCCCCAAACTAGCATACCCTGCAGCCGATGCAACATTCTGCATCATAGCATCTTCCTGGGAGTCTATCCTAATCAATGCATCGATATCATAACACCTGAGTTCAGACCTAGACTGTTGCAAAAGGAACATTTCTCCCGTTTCAGCCATCTACCACTGTACACCTCTATCCCAAAGTCTGGCAAGCTGCCACGTGAGCTTCAAGATTTTTTATGCCTCCAAAAGGCCTCTAGAGTAAAGTCAAATTAGTCAGCTGGGTCTCCACTCTTTCTGTAATGTCATGCCACATAGTTTTAACCAAAGGAAGTTGAGAATTGAGATGGGAAGTTTCACATTTGCCTCCAAATACAAAAAGATGCAGAAATCACAGCGTTGCATCCTCAGGTAGGGGAGGCAGGGAAGCTGTGCCTGCTCTGTTCACCGTGAGAGTAAGATTGAGTAATACATCTAGATGCTAACTGGCTGCTAAGCACTGCGGAGATGAGTGTGCCAGAATGGAAATCATATGGGCCGGGAATTCCCCTTCTGTTGACCACAGAAGGTATAGACATAATCTATCAAGAACAGAATGCACACCATACTTTGTTCATTAGCATTTAAAGAGGATGTTTGGCATCAGACAACAAATACACTACTCGAAAGATCTTGGCAGCAGAATATTGTGTCTGTTAAGGATGATTCCTAGCTTTTAAGAAAAAGAGTAATGTCCAATGTTATATTGAAATTATTATTTCATTTGTTCTCACTGAAATGAAATAACATTAAAAACCTTGCTCTTACAAATAGTACAAATCATGATCATCAAACAGTAAGGCTAAAACCAAAATGGGATATTCTCTAAGAAGCAACAGGGAGAGAATAATTCTTCACAAACTATATTCTTCACAAACTGTAATCAAATCACAACTTAGTCTACGAAACCTAAAATAGACAAACCAGCAATATAAGCTAAACATATAGGAAGAAGCAGAAGCCAGGGACATTGTAGTTTAAAATTGGCTCGCTCAGGCTAAAGAGAAGATAAGGGACTAATATCATATTGATTGAATTATAATAACTTCTGTACTTTGACCTTTATCTGATTTTTTAGTCAAAATATTCATATTAGCATGTATCAGGAATTCAATAATATCCTTGAAGATATATAAATAGATAACGGATGAAGGCTTCAAAAAGTTCTTAGAAGAATTCCATTATCTCTACCTCAATTATTCCACAAACTTTTTGAATCCTGCTTCTATAACTGTGTGTTATCCAGGTACTTCTGACTTGCAGAGACCCTTAGAGACCCTCTACAGAGAGTACAACCGTGCCCCAAGCCCAATGCAGCCAAAGTTGTAAATCTTTAAGGAAGCAGATGCCATATATTTCTCTGCAGGAGTAGCTGGTAGGTCTGAATTATCAACTTTGGGGGCTATAATATAAATACTTTAACCATAATAACATTAAAACAACATGACTAAATATATTCTATTTTGTTCAATGTTGTCACTTTCAAAGTGGACAAGCAACCTTAATTGTTAAGCTTTCGTGCTATGAAGTGGAGTCAACTATATTTCAAATAACATGATATTTTATTTATATGGGAAATTAGAAATTTCCACTACACACATGTTCTCAGTAATATGAGAACACTTGTCTAATTCTCTGTCAGGTGCCCTCAAAAACAGTAAACCGTTGGGGATCAAAAGAGAAGTATGTACCATAGGTGAGACTTCAGAAGGGTTGGAAAAGAAAGAGGGATGGAAACAGCACCTTGGGATGGGGTAGTGGTGGTGTCTGATATTATACTCTGAAAATATCAAGTTGTCAAGAATTTCATTTTCCTTGAATCCAAAATCCATACTTATTGAAGCAGCAGTCACAAAATCATGCAGTGGATTGCACTGGGGAAATCTGCTGCACCAGAACTATCCTAGTGTCAAAGAGCAACACTGTCACTCTAAGGCCTAAGTTGTACATAGCCCATGTCTCTTCAGCATGTTCAACTTGGACAATGAAGAGGGAAGATTGAACAGAAATGGAAACATTCAAATTGTGGTGTTGGAGAAGAACATAGATAGTGTCATGGTGTGATAGGTAGTCTCGTTGTGCCAACATGGCCAAAGGTTTATAGGTAGGTTTATTGTGACAACATGGCCAATGAACACATATAAGATCAATGGAAGGGCAGAGATATAAACGGCTCAGCGATCCCTTCCCTTTCTATCTTGCTCTTGGATCTTTGGACCAGCCAGGTGCTTTGTTTGTCCTGTGCCTCGATTTCCAAGATATGGGACACCTAATCCATGGACTGTGTTGCTGTGAGTTGAGGTTACTTCAAGCTCTGCTTTGCCGTGCTCCCGGAATATAAATCTCTTGATCTGGGAACTGTCAAACTCAGTCATCTGGCTGACTGTTGGTGACCTGCCTTGCTGTTTACTGCTTGTGACCAGATAGTCTGAATTTCTCTACAGAGGACTACTCAGTGGCCCTCAAGAGTTGAAGGACTACCAGTGTACTAGCTGTCTTACACAAGTGAGTCACACTGAGCCATTTGTACTGCTTTATAAATTTGTTAACTGTCTATTTCTTATATTAGATATTTTTCCTATCTGTATAAATATAGAGAATTAGTGTCCTGGTTTTGTTTCTCTAGAGAACCCTATGTGACACACATGGACTTCCAGAAGGACAAAAAAATCTATCTTTGAATAAGTACAGCCAGATCGCTCTTTAGAAGTGAGAATGGCAAGACACCATTCCATGTATTTGGGCAGGTCATTAAAGGTACCAATCCTGGGAAAGGGTATCGTGCCTAAGAAGGTAAAGAGTCAGTGAAAAACACAAGAAGATCCTTGACCAGGTGAATTGACACAGTGGCCATAAAACTGGAGTGAAACATAACAATGGTACAGAAGGCACAGGACCAGCAGTGCTTTGTGCTGTTGTGCATCTGGCCTCTGTGAGTCAAAACAGATTCAGTGGCACACATCAAAAACAAGTGTAAGAATTTAAATCAATGAGAGAGAACACAATAGGTATAAATTGATTAATGTAAAACTAATCTGTTACATACATCTTCACTGAATTCACACTCACACACACACACACACACACACACATCCCAAAAAATTAAGAAGGAACTGTCCAATAAGATAGAATCTTCTGAGGAGATCTGCCCAACCTATTAAATTCAAAGCAGAGAAGTCAACTCAGAAAATTATGATGGGTATGTTTTGGAATTCCAAAGAGGTAATTTTGATAGAATTCTTGAAGGACACAAGTCAACCATCAACACTTATGGGGAAGACTTTTTAAGAACATTGAAAACTGCATTGGTGAGAAAATGGTAGGAAAGTTGATCTTAGGAAGATTTTCCTAATGCAACCTGCTTATTCTCCAAAGTGAGCTGTCTGGCCTGTGAGAATTTTTGTTGGGAAACCTTAACCCATCCACCCATTAACATTGATCTTGCCTCATCACACTTCATTTTTTCTCATACTCCAAAAACATTACAAATAAATGTGAATTGAGTTCCTCAAAGAATTTTTTGAAGAATGGTTGTTGTGAGGTGTGATCAAGTTGGTTCCAATTCATAGCCATCTGTGTTAGTCCAGGTAGACTAGAAAAATTCATAAGCACACGCACATATATAAGGGAGAGGTTTGTATACAAGAGAAATGGGACTTGAGAAAGAATCCCAACCCAGTCCAGTCTAAGTCCATAAATCTGATAATAGTCCACATGTCTGATAAAAATCCAAAAGTACTCTTCAGACTCACGAAGCACATGTAATGACATCAGGACAACCACAGGCCAGTGGGTGCAGAGTCTTGTGTATCCAGTGGTGGTAGAAACATCTCAGTGCTGGCAGGGGTCTCCTATTGGTTCCTCCAGTTTCCAGGGCTCAGTCAGCTGCAATCTCTCCCAAGGAGTGAATCTCATATCTTGTCAGTAAGAGTGTCTCCATGGAACTGATTCTTGTGTCTCGCAAATCCAAGGGGAAAAATCCATGAATTCTCAGGAGAAAGCCATGCCCACACAGAGATATCATTGGCTATCTCCAGATTTATAGGCTAGACTCCACCCCCACCCTCCAAAACATGAAATTGACACAAGAGTACATGACTGCCACACCATCTGATATACAGTAGAACTACCTGGTCTTGTACCATCCATACAATTATTATGTTTGAACCCATTGTTGCAATGTCAATCCACCGCCTTAAGATCATGCTCTTTTTCTCTGACCTTCCACTCTTTTAAAGATGATATCTTTTAAAGCAACAAAACTTAAAGATGATGTCTTTTAAGGCATCAAAATCAAAACTGAATCAACAGGCAGCATCATGATAAACTGAGAAAAGACTGAAGTCATCAAGGCTTTCAATGTGCTTGGATCATCAACAGTTTCAGGGAAGCAGCGGTCAAGAAATCAAGCCCCACATTGCACTAGGCAAATCCTTGAATGGCAAGTATATCACTTTGAAGACTCAAGGTGCCCCACGTCAAAGGCAGGTATTTTCAATTGCACCATATACATGTCGGTTGGAAGACAAGAGAAGAAATGGCACCTTTGAATAATGGTGTTGAGAAATAACATTGAAAGTATCATGAATTGCCAACAAACAAACATTTGCTTTGGAAGGTGTACAGCCAAAATGATCCAAAGGAGCATGGAAAGATTAGACAGATTACCGACTACCTTCAGACTTGTGGAAGATATATTGAAAAGCACTAGCTACATGCTTATTAAAGTAAAGGTATAAAGATAAAATTGAAACTTATGCAATTCCAGAAGTGCAAATTGATACCAACCTTTTAGAAAGATAAATCTCTTATGGATAATATGTATTTTAATCCATTAATTCTTCTTTTATTACAGAAAATCAATCAGAAAAAAAATGTGATTTATAGCAATACGGTGGGGGGCTCACCTTACCTCTTCTGGCTACAGGAGAAGGAGACCACCATTCCACATCAGCCAAAGGTCAATTGCTCGAGGGAGTGGTCAGACATGTCTCTACCTCCAACTTCCTTTATCTGGTATTCACACCAATTGTTCCTCCTACAGCTCTGGACTTCTATCCTGGGTTCCATAGTAATTGAAAAGTTGCACAGAACTCAGACAAGACTCATGATTATGTGAACTTATTAGGGAACCTAATAGGCTACAAACTAATAAGAAGATAGCTGTCTTAGTTATACTCCATCTGAGCCACACTGGCAGCCATATCAATTTTGGCCTGGGCCCCTCCACAGGACAGAAAGCTTCCCTGTAGCTCTGTCTAACAATATTGCATGCAGCATGCCTCTTTTTCTCTGTCTCCAAACAGAATCCTCATTTCTATACTGAGTTGTCTAGTGCCTCTGCTGTCTTTGCAACATAAGGCAAGGGCGTTAAATGTGTTCTGCTATGGATCTTCTTTCTTCTTGGTCACGGGATGTTCTCTCTCATACCCAGAGGACTGACAAAACTGACCGATGAGCATCGGAGTCGGCGACTAGCTATTTGGATACAAAACCTTGGATGGAGGAATCATATTGTGTTGCTTACTGCTCTCTACTGCTCTGCATTCTAATATGCATTGCAATAGCTACACAGAATTCACAAATAAATTCTTGATTGAAGTGTTTATTAAGTAACGTAACAAGTTATAGTGCCAGTGAGAAATGATCAGGGTTAAGTCATTTATGAGACTATGTTACAATGATCTTTGAGGTTTGTTAATATATACCCAAAGTCGCATAGGACTCCACGAGAAATTTCAACCTAACTCTATCAAGCGTTGTGGGTCAACAAGCCCAATTCTCTGCTCAGAGGCACCCCAAAGCAGAAACCAGCTTTCTGCATGAAAGCATGCAGCTTTACATGATCAGTGGGTTGGCAGGTCCACCATTCTGTTCATGCTCTGGTTCTTGGTCCTGCTGCCACTCCTCTGATGTTTAGCTGTCTTTTGGGTCCTACACCTTCACTGCAGAAGAATCTGAGGTCAGAGGAGGAGCTTCGGAGTCAATCCTGGCTTTTGCTGGTAATGCGATCTTTCCCCCTGTTTCTCAGTGGGTTCTTTTTATACACAGCAGGATGGTGTTCCAGGGAATCCTGTTCAGAATTACTTACCAGTGATTTCTATCAGCTTCTTCTTTTGTCTTCTTACCAAAGGCATGCAGGGGGAGGTCTTTTGGTGAAAGTTAGAGACTCCCAAGAAGAGCCGCATGAAGTAATTCACTGCCCCTGCACATACCAAATACTTGCCCTACAACACTTCTCCTTGTATGTGCATATCTGATGTTAAAACATCATCTATAAATATTCATATATGTTCAATTGTATGCAAATCATGGTGGGTATGTGCAAATAAAAACATTTTTCATATACATTTAGTATATAACAGTATTGACTGGGGAGACAAAACAGAAATGCATGCAATGATACTGATTTTTTTAGAAGATCATTCTCTTATGGCTAAGAGTTATGTTTTCTAAACCAGTAATTATTCTCTTGTTGCACAGTCAGAAAATGTACAAAGATGTACATTTACATGCAAAATATTCCCTGCCAATATTTTTACAATAATAATTTAGTACAATTTATTTGTTCCAACAAATGGGGAATAATGAATTATTTATGATATAGTCATATGATAGAATATTATTAAGCTATTAATGTAGTGCCTACCAAGAGATATTTATCTTGTGGCTAAAATAATGATGATTTATTTATTCATGTATTTTTCAGCTCATTTAATAAAGTCTAATAGTATAAGACAGTGGGCTAAGTGCTTGAGTTGAAAGCGCTATCAAAATACAGGAGAAAGACAAAGATATAAGTAAGCAGCTAAACTAATTTCCATTTTTTGAAATAAGTGACTGACAGCATTTGAGGCACAAAGCTAATTTCGTGGACCCTTATAGGTATAGATGGAATGTGTTATTAAGGGGAGTTTTCTAGACAAACAAAACCTGTGACACTCCTCCGTCTGAGAAAGAATTTTAAATCAGAAAAGTGGCCTAACACAGTCTAACTTAAGTCCACGGGTCAGTTACTGCCTGATGATCCTCAGAAGAGTCCAGGAGCAGGCAGGCTGGAGGATCACAGGCTGGTAGTTGAAGCATCACATGGATCCAAAACCCACGGGAACATGGCAGGGCAGTAAGCACTCCCAGTGTCAGTGACCCATATGGACAACCAGCCCGGGTCATTGAACTAATACTGACTGATAGACAAAGTCATTAATCAGACATCATATTTTCTTTCAAAATGTTACCCCTCCCTTTAAACCCACTGCCATGCCATCATTTCCGATTGTTAACAACCCTGTATAAGGTTTCCAAGGCTGTAAATCTTTACAGGAGCAGATATCCTCGTGTTTCTCCCATGGAGTCCCTGGTGTGTTTGAGCCACCAACCTGAAGGCAAGCAGTCCATTATTTACACAACAGCCCCACCAAGGCTCCTCATCCTGCCCGTAAACACACCAGCAGCACATTGATTCTGACTCATAATGACCCTGCAGGACAGAGTAGAAACTCTCATTTGGGTTTCTAAATTTGCAGGAGTCCTCAAACTTTTTAAACAGGGGGCCAGTTCACAGTCCCTCAGACCCTTGGAGGGCTGGACTAAAGTTAAAAACAAACAAAAAAAAAAGGCACCAACTGTGAATAAAGTCACTGTGGACCCAGGGTGAGTCAGCTGCTAAGCAGGACAGGCAAAATACCTCAGGGGCTAGATAAATACCCTCAAAGGGCTGCATGTAGCCCATGGGCTATAGTTTGAGGACCCCTGCAAAACGTCAAGAACTTTATGGGAGTAGGTAGTCTCCTCTCTCTCTCTCTCTCTCTCTCTCTGGAGAAGTGAGCAGTGGGTTAAAACTGTGACCTTGTGCTTAGCAGTTCAGTGCATAGCCTGCCACCAAGTCCCTCCTTACCTTTTATCAGATAGGGGGGGAAAGTGGTACTTAAGAAGCACACAAACAACAGAAACACTTCTTTAGGCTCCAAGATATATTTTAATTTCATTTCGGGTTCAGGCAGTATCTTTTGCTATGTGGTTTGAGGTAAGGGATAGCTGAGGTGCATTTACAGTCCTGTAAAAGTAGAAATTAAATCAGGCAAAGGCTCAGAAAGAATAGCCTTTACAAGCCAATGAAAGTGTAACAGAAGAAAACATTCATAAGGAAGAAATAGCATTAAATTCTGTATTCATTATGACCATAACCCTACTCTCTGATTGGGGCTTTTATAAGCATGGGTTCTTGACTGGATGCAGATAGCATTTGCTTTTGAGGAACAGGAGGGACGTGCAAAGTGAGCCTGAAGCTGGCGTCAAGAGCCGCGAAGAGTTCTTGTCAATGACAAAGGGCAACCAGGGGATAAACGGACAGGAAGGGCAAGATGGAGTGTAACAAGGACAAACTGAAAGATGAACGACATTTAACACATCTCAGCAGGGACAGAAAAACTTTTCTGGGTTCCTAAGCATTGGAGGGCTGGAGAGAGATGGCAGGAAACCCCACCTAAATATTACTATAACACAGAAATGCTGACCTTATCAGTCTAGGAAGTTAAATAACCTCTCAAAAGGATGAGTAAGGTAATGGTGAACTTTTACTTAATGCAAACATTGTCAGGTGGCCCTGGGTTTCTTTGCTGTTTCTTGAGATTGAGAAATTTGTGTGAGCTAGACATTGTTCCAGGGGGAGCACATGCCTAGATGAATGAGATGAATGGTCAGACCAGGCACACCAGCACACTGAGAAATATTTACACTGTGATGAGAAAACAATGAGGTGATATCTTTATTTAAAAGTGAGTTCAGATCACTGAGGAGGGAGAAACTTCTTGGGGATTATGGGAAAGACTTCCTATTATGGTTGGTATCAGCTGTCATGGAGCTGGCCCTGCTGCATGGTGATTCATACAAAATGGAGTGGAAATATCCTCCATCCTGAGCCACTCCCATGGTCTGTGGTGGGTAGGATCATTGTGATCCAGAGGGTGGCTATTGGCCAATTTTCAGAGGTAGAGCATGAGAACTTTCTAACTAGAAACTCCATTGAACCCTGTTGAACATTGCAGTAGCATGCCAGATATGCCTTCCCAGACAGACAAATGACGGTGGCCCCCAGGTCAGTTAACTAGGTCTTTTTCATAGAAGGGGAGAAATCTAGCACTGTAAGCTTGATGCTTCTAACGCCCTCCTGTTCTGTTGTTAGCTGCTTTGGATTTGTCTCTGACTCCTTGTGACTCAATGTACAACAGAACAAAAAATTGCCTGATCCTGTTCCAGCCTCACTTTGAGTGTACTGTGTGAGTCCATTGTTACAACCACTGTGCAAGTCAGAAATTCTCCCATTTTTATACTGGCCTTTCATATAAAAACCAAAAATCTAAACTCACTGCCCTTGAGGAAGTGTCAATTTACAGTGACTATATACAGAACTACCTCGGTGGGTTTTAGAGATTGTAATTCTTTACCAGAGTAGAAAACCCTGTTTGTCTCTCATAGAGTTGAAGATGGTTTTGAACTACTGACCTTGCATTTAACAACCAAATGAGTAACCACTAGCCTCAAGTATCCCTTTACATTATATGGAACATATAACCTATGTCTCAAAAAGATAATTAAAGCTAAAGTGGAATGAATGTAGGTGGAGAGATGAGCAGTGACAAAGGTACAGAAGCATAAAAAAGGTGACATTTAGACAGTACCAAATGATTGGACTGTGTATTAAGCTCATCAGGTGATGTGACTGGAGAGGATTCACTGTATGAGACAATTATAATTATGCTAACCTAAACTGGATCTGCACAGTTTAAGAAGAAAAAGGACATCTGAAAGCTAATCCTGTTTAACACAAACAAAACAGCCCGAAAGAAACACTATCACATTGACTTCACTGCCCGAATAAAGTAAACTCACTGCCATTCCTTGATGCCAACTCATAGTACCTTATAGGAGAACTACCCCTGTGAGTTTACAAGACTGTAACTCTCTTGAAACATAGAAAGCCTGATTTTCCTCCCATGTAGCTCCCCATGGATGGTTTCAACCTGCTGACATTCCCTTTAACAGCTCAATGACAACCACTGGCACACCAGAACTCCATTGTATCAATTAAAAAAGAAAGCAAGCACAAAACAAAAAGCAAGAAGACTAATAAGTCATCTGTGGAGTAGCTTTTGCAGCTGAGAAAATTAGATCACATCTTCTTTTAAAATATGCGTCTTTTATGTGTTGTCACTGATCACGTAACTTTAAAGATTATAAATTATGAACATTATAAACTTTCTAAAGCAGAAAGCTAGCCACTGTGTCGTTCTATGAGAGAAAATCATGGAGACAATTGTTTAATTTTCTATGTTCTAAAAATATATCTATAGCTTTAATTCTATATCTTTGTCAAATATTATCTCTCTATATAAGATGGGATCTCCCAAACTCCAAACTCACTGTCATCTGTTTCAACTCAGCAATGCTGTGGGAGAGAGTCAAACTCCCCTGGGGGTGTCTGAGACAGCAGCTCTGTTCAGGGGTGGACAGCCCAGTTTCCTTCTGAGAAGCAGCTAGTGGGCTGAATTGCTGATCTTCTTGTTAGTGCAGCCAGTAACCCACCAAGTCACCAGGCCTCCTCCACTGTGGGGTCAGCATCGTGTGTTTTTACTTTTGTAGAAAATGCAAAATTATTTTTTGAGCACATATGGAAGTTTCTGAACTAATGAAATACTGTTAGCTCATGAAAATTATATTCATATTGTATTTATAATCCCCACATTGCATTAAGGTAGAATATTATTCATCTTTAAATCTTTCCCTGCAATGACCTATAAAACAATCCTTTTGCTGATTCAAAATTTGTTTCATTATTACTGAACATAAGTGTACTTTTATACCAGTTTTTGTTTGCATTGATTTTTAGGTTAGAGTAGCTGACTTTTGCTTTTTGATTTCTAGGTGCACTTTATATATTGCCCATTGATAATTAATTATTGAGAGTTCAAAAACATTATATATGTCAAATGCTTTTCTATACATTGAGGATACAACAGTGACCCAAACAGATAATCTTGTTCTCAGGGAGCTTATATTCCATTGAGGGAGGCAAAAAAGAAAGAAAAAATATATATACACACAAATGGACATGATGAAAATACAATAAAAATGCAGCAGGTATTTGAAATGCTATCAAGGATCAGTAGAGTGTCCTCTGATAAGGACATGAAAAAAGATTTTTGGCCTGTCTGTAATGCACCTCAGGTTGCTCATTTGTAAAACAAAGATAATGGTATTACCAAGCCTGTAGAACTGTTGTGATGGATGACTGAGTCATACATGTGCTAGTGTTGGGTATAGGACAGTAAGCACCCACATCCTGTTGACCGTTTTATGATGATTAGCGTGTCTTCAGCATCAAGTTTGTATTCTTTGTTTTTGATTTAATATGTTTTATTTGTGTTCAATTTTTTTAAATTATCTTTGGTTTTCAATTGTCTGACTTGTTATTTTTTTAATTAAAAATCATTTTATTGAAGGTTCGTACATCGTTTTTCACAATACATAAATCAACCTACTTTGCCAAGCATCTCCACATGTCCACTGTTGTTATGTGTTTGTCCACCCCCCTTCTCCTCCCCTCTCTCATGCCCCCCAGGAATCATCAGACCTGTTATTCTTTACTCCTGACTCTGACCAGGAATACTCCCTTCTTGATTCGGTTCTTTTTTTTTTTTTTTTTTGGGGGGGGGGGGGGGG